>JAQFYM010000494.1:0-64039 GCA_034694785.1 Agrenia bidenticulata | reverse complement strand
GGGTCAATACTTTAATGGATTTGGCTGATTTACAAACTCGTCCAAACTATGAAGCCAGAGATCATGTGTGCAAAATTCGAAGTCGATCGGGTTAATTTGAAGAGAGTTATCGTGTTTACGGACACACAGACACACGGACACAGACACACGGACACAGACACACGGACACTGGCATCCCTATAAGCCCTAAATCTAACGAACGGGCTAAAAACTACTTGGAGCCTCTAGATCTTAAAGTCTAAAGTCTAAAATTCAAGTCCATCCTTCAAGTTCCTTGGTCCTTTATGACTACAAACTACAACTTGTTTACAAGTACCCTGACTGACCCCCACACAGGTCACTCGATAAACCAATGTCCACCTTTTTGAACTCATCTCTTATATTTACTAATTAAAAATATTTTCAAAATTTTAACTACATCCGTCAACTAACTTCATCCATAGTTACAAATTTCCCCCTATATATAATCCAATGTATTTAGAAACGACCTATGACCGACCCCCACAGTCCGATGAGACATGGCTATCTTCCAACTCATCTCCTCCAAAAACTGGTCAGTAAAATTCCAACTCCATTTGACAAGTTTGAAGAGAGTTATCGTGTTTAAGGACAGACAGACAGACGGTCACTGATTCTACAATGACAGATAATGAATGAAATGTCACATATCTTTCTAGCCCGTTCGTGGGCTTGTCTGCACTTCTGCCTGTCTGTCTGTTATCACGGTAAGAGATAACCTGAGCTTGGGAGGCTGTTAAATGCAAGTGGAATACATAATTATAAATTACAACAGTGTTACCCGGGTATTTCAAGGAAACTGGACACCTTAATACCAGCTACAACGCGTGTCATCTCAAACCTTCAATCAAATCTATAAGACTCTCTGGAATCCGTCACGACATTGCCTTCAAATCCCTCACGCGACACGACATGACATTAAACCCCTCTCATAACATTAACTCCCTCTCAGATTTGAAATCACCTGTGGATTACCACTCTCTAGAACGTCCTAAAAGGACCTAAGCCTCTCACATCCCCTCATCCACCTCAACACTAAAGCCAGAGTGGATTCTTCCAGCTCACCCATAAATGTACAAAGGGTTGCCTACTATTCCAGCTCAACCTCTTGGAAATTCCAGCCAATATGTCCACCCTACTGCGGTGAGCCCCCTCTGCTCATTCCAGCTGTTCACCAACTACAACAACTACACTTAATGGATCATTTAATTAGAGGAAACGTTAAGTAGTTTCAGAGATGTTGTTATGGTCCATAAAATAGTCCCGAGAGGGGCCATTCATAAACATACTCAATTGTATCCTCTAGACAATAGGCCTTTGGACTAACTACACACGTGGTCAAGAGTGCTTTCACCGGGGGGTTGGTGGAGGGGGGGTCATATCGATTGCTTTGATCTCATTTTTCATTTTAGCTGCAGAACTGTAAGATTATCTCAAGCCCCTTTTAAGGCTCATTTACATAAGTTTCAATTTCCACGTATCTCACTAATGTTGAAACAAATCTCAAACTCAGCACGGGTAAGATATGCAAATTGTAAGAGAGGAAGTAATACTGATAATATAGACCATTTAATCTTGATAAGCCGAGGAGATTCCTGGAGATAAGAGATAACTATGTCCACACTTTCCATTAATAAATATTCCTAAAAATAACTAGTAGCAAGTTCCTCGAGGTTGAGCTACAGTGATATTTACAACCTCAATCTAACTCCCACAAAATCCAGTAGATTTTCCTACACTCAAAAAGACAAGCCAAAAATCACTGCAACACAACCTCCCTATAGTATCTCTCCAATTACCTCATTACTCCAGTAAATCCCAATCAGCTCTCAGCCCAACGAACAGCCCTGTCCACACTTGTTTAATATCCACACTCGTAACTCTTTTTAATTCTCATTAGTATCGACGGTATCGACCAAGTCCACAAGTCCATATCTACACAAACACGAAACACAGGCCTAGAATCTCCAAACCACACCCCCTAACATCTAAATCTTATCAGCACAAGGTCATCATAGAAATTCACAACACAAACAATCCCCTTAAAGTCCCCCCTCAAATCACAAGACAATTCTTAAGCTATTTCCAAGTCCTTTTCAATTCCCGAGACCCCCCCTGGCAAAAAAATTGAATCGGAGCGAGAATGGAAGGAGAAGAGACACGGAGATTAAATAGGCCGAATAATTGTAGACACAAACAAAGTGGAGTAAGAACACGAGCCTCACATGACCGATCCCTTAAGGGCAGTCCCTATCCTCCACACACGTCTCTGCCAATTCTTCGTGGGAATGAAAGTGGGAGGAGATGCCCGATTGGCACGATTTCTCAGCGATAAGATGGAACTATGTACGTGGTGGTTGGTGGTGGTGGTGGTGGGGGTTATATTTTATACTGGGAGAAAGATATTGGCTGGAGGTCGTCCAGGGATTTCTCGGGCATTCTGGCCAACTGGCCCAGATTCTCCAGCAATGGTTGGAGACGACGACGAGAGGAATCTGGAAAAAATATACAAACGCCGGCGCATCTCTCTCATCTCTTTACCAATTCAGGCTTTTTTTATGTGTTTATTTCTTTAAATAAAACTTGCCCCCCCCCGTCGGCCACAACTTCCTCATTAGATAAATCCAGGGAAATTAATGGGATCAAAGGGTTTAATTTAGTGGTAGAGAGAGAGTGAGATTGAATCTATCTTAATCAAACCATCGATTTCAAAATAGCTATCTAGAATAAAAATCTATTGATCCCCTTGAAGGGACATCCATGTATAAAAAATATCCAACTACTTTGTCGAAGACTACCTGGGATAGTTTATGTAAGAGCCCTTTGGGTAAAATAAAATCTATCTTTAAAAAAATATGAAAAGATATATAAAAAATCCTTGGAAATTCAGTCGGCAAGTTGGGGTAATGGAATTGAATTTTTCTCAAGAATAAAGCAAGGAAATCTCCTTTCATAAAATACTAGTGGACGAGATGTTGAATGGGAATCTAAGGGGCTGTTCATAAATTACGTGATGGGAAGAATTCAAATTTATAGACTCCCCCCTTGGAAGCTTAAACCAGCCCCTTTAAGTATTCAATTGACACGGTGGGTAAATTGACCTAAGACCCCGCTGCGCGCTGGAAAAACGACTTTCGAACCCTGGGACCGGGGATTCCGGTAAATTTAAAGTTAACATCGGCTAACATGCATGTCTTATGGAACATGGAAGACCAATGCTATTTGGATACCGGGAAGCTTTCAATTTCCATGGTAGGTAACTCGACCTATGACCTTGCGGGTGGGAAAACTTTCGACCCCTGGTACCGAGGATTCCGGTAGATTTAAGTTAACATGGGTCTTATGGAATGGGGTTTGGATACCGGGAAGAAAAAGCTCCAGCGTTATGACCCCCTCCCATTGACGTTATTTACGAAGAGCCCTAAGGAGCTATAAGAGAGAGAGAGAGAGATCTTAACTTTCTTCCAATAATACTTTCCCAAGTTCTCCTCTAACAATGGCACCTCAAGAATACAAAAAAAGCCAACTTTAAAAAAAAAAGTTGGCTACAAAGACCAGGTTGGATACAGTCTAAATCCAAGCTGACACATTCGAGAGAAAGTTCTCAGTCTCCCAATGACGTCTTTCATCTTGACAACCTAAACTTTCAGAACAATATACACAGAGGATTACTTTAACAATCACGGACTAAGACCCACACCCAACCTAATCGGCTATATAACAATCAAACCTAAAACCGGGTAGAAATAAATACCCGCACTATCGCAATTACTATTAGCCAATTACAATCATATTTAGAGGGTTCGGATCCATCAGGTCTAACCTAGTCTCAACCCATCCCTTAACTCCGGGAACAAAAAACCGGGTAGAAATAAATGCCCGCATTACCTCAATTTTTATTTGCTAATTATAATCATGTTTAGAGGGCACGGATTAATCAGGTCTAACCTAACATCGACCCTCGACCCTTAACTCCGGGAACTATCAAACCTAAAACCGGGTAGAGATTTACTATTAGCCAATAATGATCATATTTAAAAGGTGCGGATCCGAATTCCGACCTTTAAGCCCCGGAGTAGTATTCAAGAAATCAGTATATTTTCATGAAGAGGGGGTTGTAACCCTAGATGACCCTTGAGTGTGAATAGACTGGGAAGGATGGATGGAGGCTCCCTTGGAGAACGGCATGTGTAAAGTGATGATAAATTGAGCCTGGGCTCTTTCCTCAATTTTCGCAATGCGATTCCTAAAGAGAAGCCGACCCAGTCCGACAGGCCGGGTCAAATTTGCGCAACCGTCTTCTTCCTCTTTTGTGAAATCATAGGAGAGGATCTCTCACATGCACATGCCAACAAGTTCTGGGGAAACATCCCGACTTTTCACAAACAGCTCCTTTCTCCCGATCTGCCGAAAAACCCAAACAACACTACCCGCATCATGAGAGAGAATCCGGGAGAGCGAGCCTGATACCCCCATCACCACAAAAGGCTAATTTCTCATCCTCAATCTAAATATACTTCCGGTTCCTTTTCATCCTCTGCACTTGACCTTTGACCTTGACTCCAGCACGAGAATAATCGAAAAAGCCCGGGAGATCCTCCATCCCCTTGTCATGGACGAGAATAGTCAATAAAGGGGTCCCGATACCCGGATCAGCACAAAAAGGCTAACTCAATCTAAATCTAGTTCCCGGTTCTTCCTGAACCTCTGTCCTTGACCCCTTGACTGTAACTCCATCACGAGAATAATCAAAAAGGCCCGGGAGATCCTCTGACCTTTACAAGGACGAGAATAGTCAAAAATGGGCCCTGATACCCGGATCAGGGCAACAGGGCTAACTCAATATAAATTTGCCGGTTCCTTCTCATCTTCTGCCCTTGACCTCTTGACTCCAGGACGATAATAATCAAAAGGACCGTCAGTCCCCTTGAAACGGACGAGAATAATAAAAAAAAGGGGTCACTCACCATTCTCAGCATCTCCTGTGGATCGGAGCCGAGCATGAGGAAGTTGCTTGAGAACCGTGATGGGAACCAGCCCTTCCGGTTGGGGGTCACTTCCACTATTACTCGTCAACAGGCGGACCAAGCACATCTCGGATGACCCTCCGGTCATCTCCAGGATCTCCACTTGTTGACCTTTGTGGACGGAGAGTTCTTTGGAGCCAGGGGTGGCCGCATGGTCCGACACGACCCACGTGACGTCGATCGAGCTCTGATAAACAACAAAAGAGACAATGTTAAAAACATTGTGTGAATAATCATCAATTTGATAATAAATACGCTTTTGCGAGACGCTTTTTGGGGATGGAAACTGCGGCGGTGGTGGTGGCCTAATAAATAAGGCACACACTGCTTTCCATAACAAAGGACTTTGAATTGAAAGAGAGCGGAAGTCCCTTGAGATGCCCTTTGTCTAGTCTCTTCCATTTTACCTACCCCTTTCTTTTATAAACTCAACGTCAACTCTCTCATGACCCGACTAACCACATTCAGATTTATTCTCTCCCTCTTTTCAAGCCGAGGGTTTAGATAATAGTAGGATTTACAAAATAGACTGACTGGCAATGTAAATGATGTTCCGTGACCTAGTTGAGGTCAATATATCTTATGGCCCAATATGATGATGAGCTATACACAGACGAATCCTTGAGATTGAGATATTCAACGGGATTGGGAGGGGAAGAATTCGAATTCCCATAAACTCTTAACAAATATTCCAAACATTTTCCATTCTAAAGTCTGTTTGTCTCCAAATAAAAATTCAATAGAAATATCTCTACTGAGAGAAGAGGGAGGTTGGGATTTTGGGATACTGTGCTTTTTGACTAATAATTGTGACCGCACAACATGACTATTCCCAAAACCTTGCACTCCCCTTCCCAGATGTCAATAGTAAAATTCAATATAAATATCTCCCCTGAGCAAATAGAGAGGTTGCGATACATTGCTTTTTCCCTTCTATTCTGACTGAACAAAATGACAATTCCAAAAATTTTCCATTCCACTTTCCAGCTGTCTCAAATTCAAAATATTCAATAGAAATATCTTAACTGAGAAAACAGGGAGGTTGCGATACAGTGCTTTTTACCTTCTAATAGTACCTGCACAAAATATTAAAATAAATCCCTTATTATAATTTCTCTTTATCCCCGGGCTTTGTAATTTCGTGCATGGCAAGATAGCAAAAACTGTTCTAAAATATCAGGCCAACGGTTGATCTAGAAAAGGTTAGGCAACATACAAAGAGCCGTATTTTAAACCCTGTTGAGTTTCCTGAAACTCGGAGTGGGAGTTTTTTGTGAAAGTGTTTGAAAGTGAAAGGAGCCACTCTCACTCATTTCTTCAACCCTTTTGATTACATATTAGAAATACAAAGAGTGGAATTCCTTGCTCACTATAATTCAACCATGGAACAAGAGCTACAAGAACTGTGAGCATAAAATCACACGGAATTTCCAAACCATTCCACCCGATCCATCAGCTAAATAACTTGTGTTATTTATGTCAGGGTGGGTCAGGTTGAGTAATGAAAAGCAAAATTATATTACTACCATATTCCCATTAGGGTTACAAAGTTACAACATGGAAAACCCAAGGCAACTCCAACAGCTCCGAGATCCTCAGCTTCCAACAACAACCTACACAATCCATTCACTTTTACTGAGAAATTAAAATAAACTCCTTTTTTTCATACTTTCTCGATAGAAATTGAAAAGGGGGCCCTTAATTAATTCTACAGATTCAAGGGTGGATAATTAAGCAAGGGAATTGAATTTCCCCCCCTTAAATCACAAGTGCAGTCAGACTCACAATGAATAACAGACATGCTATAATTAGGGAGGTTGTGATACAGTGATTTTTCGCTTCTAAATTCTGACGGTACCAATACCCGTAACTTTATACAGTCACAATCACTAGGGAGGCTGTGCTACAGTGATTTTTCGCTATACTCTGAAAATTGGTAGTGACCATCACAAGCCAAAAATGCATGTAGTACAACACCTCTATTATGATTGATGCTTACTGGTCGTTACAGGTATCTTACTCGTGTTACAAATATTGATTAACCCGAGTCAGTTACCAGTACCGAACAGTCAACACTAAAAAACTCCGTAAACACAGAGTCGTCGATTCGGGGAACTCCGACATTGTAAATATACGTTTTCAGTCCGTAGTTAGTTTTCCCAGTCCCCAACTTAACGTTTCATTTGATCATGTGACTAAATAGGGCGGAAAGACGCTCGCTATATATGCCGTGGCATCTCCTTAAGGACGCCATTCATGCCGTGGCGTCCCTGATTAATTAAGCCAGGACAAATCAATTCTGTTTGGAAAGCACTTGAACGCAAACTCGCTAATACGAAAAGAATAATAATACTTGCACAGCCCGTGATAACACGCGTATCTGTGATGACACAATACACGAGGAGACCTTTGAAGATTTATATTAAATTACTGTGAATCCCTTTGCTCTCTCCAGAAACTCCAGATCCCCCACCAGAAAATCAATTCGGGAAATATTTCAAGAATTCTTGAACCACAAAATAATACCTTGTCTCTTCTTATCCAGGTATTTCCAGGTCATATGTTTTTATGTTTGTTTATATATTATTCACCTCACCGTTTCAGAGTGGACAACCTTAGTCAACGTATCAAATAGTAGACAAGGAGGGAAATTAAAGCCTGTGCAAATGAAATGAAATTGCCAAGGTGGTCATTAGGCCAAGCTATGGGGCCAATATGTTCACGCCACACACATACACAAATTAGTTAGTAACTCCTACAACCTACCCAAAGCTAAAAAACAATAACAAGCATTCCTCCCATTCCTAACCGAACCCACCTCATCCGAAACTCTATACTCATTAATTACAAGTTGATTAATTTAGCTTAAGTATCTTTCGTTACTTCCATGGGCCAAAATAACGGGAAATACGCTTACTTAGACATTTCGGCGATATTAGAGAGTTTAAGATCTTCGATTGTAATGCTAATACTGCTAATACAATTTTTTGAGGACGTGGCAAACTTGAAATGGCAAATGAGACTAAATACAGCGCACAAGGTAGTAAAATATTTCCACAACTATATATAGCAACATAATTATTTATTTTCAATCAATCATATCTCTTTTGACTTTGAGCTCTTCGGATACAACAAAAATAAATCCTTTAAAGTAGTAAAATATAATTACTTCCTACCGCCATAAAAACTCATGCAAACAAAAGAAAGGTACGAGGATAAATTTTAGTCCGTAAAGTAGCACAAACTCCTCTGGCATAGAAAAGGGTACAAAAAAATTCCATGAATACCTCAGCTCAGTGAGTCGGTAGATAAGTCCCCGTCGTAAATTCGTACCGGTAAATAGGAAATATGAGTGAATTTTCAGCATGCAGATTCATATATGCGTACATATTTACCATGGGGACATATTTACACAAGCCCAACTGGAATTCCCCATCTGATTATCAGAGACATATATTAGATTTGAAGGGTGGCACTCAACTGGATAATCACCTGACCCTTTCACCTCTACCTAAAACACTGAACATTACCTGGTGGAATCAGTGAAAACCCCAGTACAGGAACTAACATGAAGGGAATAAGATCGATAAGTTCTTATCGATTTATGATGGCATATTTTTATAACCTTGTCGTTGTCGGTGATTTGGAAAGGACAATGGGGGATTGGAAAAGCCATTATTTCCCCTGTAGTTATAAGCTACAAGAGAAGCCCATTTATTTTCATCTCTTTTCATAGACATTTAACACTTTTTACCCAAACCCAAAAGCCATTCAATATTGTCTTCACAAGAAAACCCATTATTATCATATTTCATCACACATGCAACTGAGATATTATTATTCCTACTTATCGAAACATTTTACAACCCATTGATCCACGTGATAACAGCTACAACTCCGTGTCATATCCTCATATCATCTCCTAGAATTTAAGGCCCGTCCTGGACGGGAGAGGACGATCTAGAGGTGGGAGGGGGCACAAAAGGTCTCAGAAACCAATAATGAGGTTGTGCTAGTGATTATGACTGCAGCAAAACCCTTAACATTGGTAGAATCACAATCAGAAGCCAAAAATAACCGTAGCGCAACCTCCCTATTGATTTCTTTGGGCCCTTTTCTGATCTCAAGGCTTACTTTATTTTCGACAGAATCGTATTTACATATCTGACCGTCTTGGTCTAGTTAATCTCATGAGCTAATCAACTTTAAAATGTATCTAGTAGTTATGGGGGAGCAGTGAAAACACACGAACATTTTAAGGGAATTATAGAGAAGGTTTGTGATATTAGAGAGGTTGGGACAAGCTTAGATTCTCCTAAAATAATTGATTTAAGAGAATCTAGGGAATCAGGCCGCTGAATTCGAATTTCACTCACCATCTTACTCATGCAAACTCTACTCAATCACAACCTCTCTATTATCTCAGGCTCTAACACACACCATAAAGAAAAGTTTTAAAAAAACCGCCGATACCTGAGAAGACTGTGATGAAGAGCGGTCAAAGGATTTATATCGGAGTGACCCGGGAGTGTCGATAGTGTGTTGACGTGTAAGGGCCAAATGAGGACTGAAGGAACTCTGCCTGAACCAAGGGAGAGAGATTTTCCGTCTCGGCTTACTTTTCCCCTTTGACCCATTTTCACCTTCACTTTCCCCACGACTTTTCCACATCACTTAATTATCACCAGATCACCAACACCACCAAAATACTTGACACACAATTATCATACACTCCCTCCCTACAAAAGTCCAACCGGGTATAAAAACCTCTTGTACCTTTCCCCAACATTATTCCATCTCCCTAATAATCCTAATCCTAGCTAATCTACTCAAGCCTCTCAGTGTCCCCTTCAAACTGACCCTGAACCTCTATTTCCAAAACTCCAAGTCCAACCCACGAAACCCTAGGAAACTAATAAGCCTCAACTTTTGATTCCACTCAACCGGAAGGGAAATAAAATAATTAGTCGACTCAAAAGTCAAAATGACTTGACAAGTTGGAATAAGCCCTTGAGGTAGATTATCAGAGACAAGGGAGGGGGGGCTACTTTCTAATCCAACTCCCCTTATTTCAAAATTGTTGGATAGTTTGGTGTGTTGGACTGATAATGATGATGCGGCTAGTAAGTAGTTGGCAGTAGGAAGAACTATTTATAGTAACTAATCATTTCCCAGCTCAATTAACTCACAAAAGATTCTCAACTTTTTTGGCACAATGAAACTCTGGAGCGGAGTTGCCTAAGAAGACGGAAACTTGCTTGCCAAATGGGCAAAACCTCTCAAAAAGTCTCAAACCAGAGGGGAAAGTATTAAGGGACGTCAAAGATGAGCAAACTTTTTACTATCCCTACTCCCTTTTTACTACAAAAACTTGGTTCTTCCCTTTAGAGAATTTACAATAGCGACTTTATTCTACCTTTACAACTCTCTGTCACAAAGGAGATTTTTTTTTAAATTCTCACAATGCCCCTCCCCAAAATTTAG
This sequence comes from Agrenia bidenticulata, assembly GCA_034694785.1. Lineage (NCBI taxonomy): Eukaryota > Metazoa > Arthropoda > Collembola > Entomobryomorpha > Isotomidae > Agrenia > Agrenia bidenticulata. Next base: position 53,510 of record JAQFYM010000494.1, on the reverse strand, counting down.
GCCTGGGAATATCAAGCTACTAATTTAATTTCAATTTTAATTAATTTCAGACACTTTGGTCTAATGATTCCAGCAATTTATGGCTCAGGGAACAATGACAACAAAAAGAACTACGTCGCAAACTCTCTATTAATGAGTCAGCATTAATTCAATGAAAAACTTTGCATTTAAATACAATGAAATTCGATAAATTAAATTAAATGGTTTTAAACTTTCTAGTCCTTACAGAAACTTAAACTCTGAAACCTTCCCAAACTAAAAATCCCTTCCCCTCACAAAGTCTCTATTGTCCCTCAGTCTAGAAATCCCCAAGGACTTTCTATATACTTTCTCCCAAAAACTTGCAATACAAAATAAATATTTCATCCCCTGTCAAACAGCCAAAAAAATATTTCTAATCCCCTCAACAAACTAAACACTTTTCACCTTAATTCCTAGGGCCAAGGGAAATCTACAAAATTCCCAAACTAACTTCTCAAGGCCCTCTAAAGCTAACCCTATGGAAATGTCCCTCTCAAGACTCGCGAATAATGGTGGAGAGTACAAAAGGACTCTGAGGATTCTATGCCCCTTGTCAAATGATATTGTGAAGGGGTTTAATTGCCCCCTCTGTTTCTCAGCCGCTTGAATAATACACAAATGTATTTGCTCAAGCTGAACGAGCAGAGAGAGAGAGAGAGAGACCCACACTGACTGACTTTCTTATCAAGTGGGAATATCCAGGAGCTCCTTCAATGCGATCCTTCAGGGGATTCTTCCCCCTGGACAAAGGCCCCCACTAATGATGAGAAACAAGAGACGAGTGTGTGTGTAGTTAATAATTCTGGACAAATGCCCGCCTGGCCCGCACTTCTTTAGACTAGACCACAAGGAATTACCAGGGCATGGATTTCCTTTCAAAAGTCAATAGGCTTCTCTTTTACTTGGTCCACACTTAGGAATTCTTAGAATGGACCCTTGGAGGCAGGGGCGTATAGAATGGGGAATTATCAATTACAATTCTTAGATCTTAGAATCCCGCATTCAAGTCCAACCGGCCCTGATTGCCCATTCTCTGTTCATTATATTTACAAGGAGATTTTTTCCGATGCTCCGTTTTTATTCTTACGATCAACGATGACAAGCTTTCTCTGAAACTTACACCGACGACCATTAACATTTCTATCACAATCACAAAAATCCTTCCACGTCAACACTCTATTATCAGTTGAGACAGAAAACAAAACGTAGCCTGAAGTTCCCAATCAAGGAGACTAGGAAACTCTTCTCCAAAGTCCAAGGAGTGAAAAATATGAAATCCACTTGATCCAAATACCCGAATTTTGGTTCACTAATGTTCCAGGCTGCTATTAAACAAGAGGAGACCAGGAAACTCTGTTTCAAAGTCCAAGGATCGAATAATAAAAAAAATCTCGTGGTTTAAATGCCCGAATTATTTTTCACAAATTGTTCCAGGAATGAAGGGGGACCGGAAAACTCTTTTCCAAAGTCCACGGACCAAAAGATAAAATCCTCTTTATCTAAATACCCGAATTATTTTTCACAAATTGTTCCAGGTGGTTTTCAAAAATGATGGGATCAGGAATCCCCAGTAAACTCTATCCCAATTTCCAAGGACCCAAAATATAAATCCTCTTGATCCAAATACCCGAATTTTTTTTCACAAATCCGCAATGTTAAAAAAAACCATCACAGGCTAGGAAAGCCAGTTTTTTTTTTTTTTTAAAAATAATTATATCTTAACTCTACCGTGTCTCATGTTTTTTACAAGGGAGAGAGAAATAGTTTGAGAGCTCGAGAGGTGAGTTAACTTTCGGGACTGGCGAGAGGGAAATCCTTTTCCTTTACTTTTTCATTTCCAAGCCTTCCAACTTACAAAATCTTCGCGCACACACCAACTCACTATATACGCACACTACAGAGTTTCCAGTCAAACTGCATCTTATGCAACTAAAACCGACTGTCAAACATAGACATTGGCTCTAAACTCATGGGGAGCATCACATGCTCCACACTCCTTCACAGCTTAGGCAGAATAATTAGCATTCGAGACCAGGACAGAAGACCTTCAATCATTGCATTGCTTCCACATTCAGGACGAGAGGATCAGTCAGCTAACAATAGCGAGTTTGTGCAAAAATTAATACTTATACCGTATTTATTAGCATTTGAAACCAGGACAGAACACCGCCCTTCAAACATTCCTCACACATTTAGAACGAGAGGGTCAGTCAGCTAACAATTACAATAGCGAGTTTGGGCAATTGTGCAAAATAATGTTTTGACCGTCTTCAGTTACACATTAATTAGCAATTGAGACCAGGAGAGAATCTTTTCATTCAATCATTGCCCACACATTCAGGACGAGAGGGTCAGTCAGGTAACAATAGCGAGTTTGTGCAATTGCGAAAAATAATACTTTTACCTTCATGGGTTACAAATAGATGAGCACAGGAGAGAACACTACCCTTCGATCACTGCCCGTCCACTTAGGATGAGAGGGTCAGAAGTTTCAAGCTCAGATTAAAAGAAAAAGCTCTGCACTAACTCCCTATAAAAACTTGGCCGCTGAACTATAAAAAAAAGTTTAATACAAACAAGCCCTGCAGATGCAGCTATCAAAGCTTTACAACTGAACCGTAAAGCCAAATCATCAGAGCAATTGTCCCCCCTGGCCCCTACACCGTAACTGCGTAGATGGGCCTAATTGTGCCTCCAGGCGCGTTATTTCAACATCTACTGAGTGACACTATTCTCTTTACAATCCTAAACAAGAATTGGCTAGAAATCTTTGTCTGTGTCTCTGCAACACTTTGAACCCGGTGCCCAATCCTACTCACTCAATGATAAAGTTGCAAAGTACCCCAAAAGTACCGCACTATTTCTGACTGCGACCCTGATAAGGCGGGCACCGCAATAACCTAGGTGGCTTAACATCTTTCAGTGACTTTGTCTGTCACTTTTTAAACCTGGTGCCCATTTCAAACCCCTCGAGCACTCACTGCTAAAGTTGCACAATGCCCCAAAAGAACCACACTCAATGATACATTAAAATAACATTTTTAACGTCTTCAAGTCTTCGATCACGATGTCCGTGATACGGGCCTGATGGCTATTTGTTCTATTTAAGCTAGCCCCATCACACCGGGCACCGATGGCCTAGTATCTTGATAACTGCTCTTGACTCTTCACTTTCCAGCCTGTCGACATTGTCCAAAACTTATAATTAACAACTCAAAGACATTTCTCCATTCGGATATAATAATTTGATAATGGGTGAGATCCTTAAAAAAACGGGATGGTGAAATTAAACCATTTCACACTTTCCCAACACTCCTCAAAAGTGTAACAGATGAAAGGGATTTATTTTTAGGCCTGTGTGCCATCCCAACCCAACTCTAGATTCTCACATGATCAGACTAAGAAATTGAACTAGAGTCTTGTTAGTGGACCGGCTGCTGTCTGACTCTAGCAGTAGCAAGACGTGTTGAGAAACACATGTCAAAATGTATTTACTACAAGAACCCGGGTGATTAGATCAAGCGAAGTTTAGTAGCTCCGAAAATTAGGACCTGCCCACCACAAGAACACCAAACGGAAATGGGAAATTAGAAAATTTCAATCTCTGCTCCACTTTTGTTTGAGAAGGTTTCTCTCCAAGGCCGAGTCCAACTCTTTCCTCTCCTAAAATACCCGCTCTTACCCGTATAATTTATTGGTCATATCCAATCTGATTTATTCTCTCGAGACCGGGGAACCAAAAAACCGTCTCTTAATAACCATCCGAGAAAGTACATGCGGAATTATTTTATTATGGATTATATCCACTTCCATTTTTTTAATCTAGGCTGAGAGACAGTTGGTAAGAAAGTTTCCATACATCTCAGCATATTATAGACCGGAATGAAAAGTTGCGAATTTTCCAAACTTCCAACTCAAAGAAGGACGAGAAAAGTTATTAGAGAGGTTTCGATAGAGTAAAAACTCTAGCCGTCTCAAACTGAAAATTTAAATTCCCGCCATATTTCTCCCATACTTGGGGCGTCTCGAGAAAATACCGTATCGAAACCTTAGTTTGTTACCGTAACAGATTTCGTGACTGTGAACCTAGATTACAGAGTCACAGTCATCAGAAAGTCCCCAGAAAAAACACGGTATCGAAACCTCCCTATTAGAGCAAGAAGATTGATCCTCTGCATAGACATCGCCGAGATAATTAACGTAGCTCACTTAGAGAAGTTTTGACCACCACCACCACAACTTTTCAAGGCCTCTCGGAGTACATTTAAAAGTTGAATCACCCTCAGTTCCTTGAACTTATACTACGTGACAAGAAAGTGGAATTCATCCTACTAAGCTTTTTAAGACGGATGAGTTGTCTCTGGATGCCCCCTCTTCCCATTTACCTTGCAACCTTCTCTGAGTGCCCCACAATACACTTCAATAAAAACAAAAATACTTTCCCCGCAAGGCCTTTCTCTTGAGCTTTTCTGCTTTTCTATACATTCTTTTAACATTCAAAGTAACATATAAAATACCTCTTGATCCTTACATGGAATCCCTACGTGTATCATTACCAGTTTTTTAATGAGGCCAAAGACGTGCTTGACATTGACAGTAAATGGATAGAGTTATTAAGCTTCAAAAATAAGTCCACTATAGCCATGGACGAGTACAAATACTAAAGCTCGATTTATACTTACTATACTTATATTAATTTTTAACTTTTATCCATGACTTTTATCCAATTAGCATTTATTTTTTTTAAACAAGCTTTTTATTCAGTTCATCCAAACGTGTGATTCAATGCCCCCCCCCCTTCCCCTCCGCCTCTTCCAGGAATCCTTCAAGAATAAAAACCCATTATCTCACCCATAAAGAAATCTAATCATTACAAATTATTACACGCCTACATTAAAATCTATATAACAAACATCCCTTCATTTAAGTCAAGGCCGGCCAAGGCATCACTAAAACTTATCCAATGAGGAAGCCCGAGAAAGTACAGTCCCAAGGTGCAAAGCGAATACTCTCCGAGTTCGGATTAGAGAGGAAAGAGCAAAGCGGATGGATTGCGGATTTGTCCAACGACTTATGCGCTTTCCGAATTCGAGAATCCACCTGCGATTCGCTTTCGTAATTAAGAAATTTGCTTGCGATCCGCACGCTCTCGGCAGAAATCTCGAATGCTCTCCGCTTTCGTATCCGAAGCTACACAACTACGAATTTTCTACTCCAATAATTTTACGAAATCAAATTTAGCATTTACTTATTTTATTGTGTGAAGAATGGGAATACATACGAAATATTTTTTAAATGGTAATCTAAAATACTTTAAACTTATAGTTTCTATCCTAATATTAAGAACATATTCTTGAGATAAATCTGTGGCTTTAAATATTCCTAACTTTCTGCTATCAATAGGATATTGCTTAACCCTTGAAATCTCCTTAAAGTTTTGAACTATGAATTCTGATGTCTTGATATCTAAACACTTCCGAATAACAACTATTTTTCCTGTTTTGAGCATGAAACAATTGTCACCTTGTTGACACGCTTTACTTAATATATTGTTTTCACTGAGACACGCATACACTTTATCATTATTCAGCGCCTCACTCTCAATTATGCGTTTTGCAACTTGCTCTAAATGAAAATTATGAGAATGAATGTACGACTTTAGTTTTTGCATAAAATTTTCGAAAGGAAATGTGCTCGCACCGTCTAAGCTGCCATACAACAACGCATCTTCATTTATGTGAAGAAGACCGTGCAGATTATACACAGCAAATTCTTTACCATACAGAATAATGCAATTCTCAACGAACAATCTCAACAAATCTTTCGCTAAATTGTTCCATTCTTGGTTGTCGGCATGTTTAGATAGTAGAATGTACATTGCAGTATGGAAGCGTAAAAAATTAATATATTGAGAAAGGGGAATAATATCTCTTAAGACTACTACACCCGTATACAATAATAATGTCCTGAATTCTGTTCCTTTGAAGTGATCTATGTGCAAAATTGATCTAGGCTTTCGGGGAAATTCTGAAGGACAGTAAGACCTCAAGCTATTCAGACGATCTCCCATCAAAATAGTGTCTCGACTCTTTAATCTATGCGGAAGTTTTCCCTTGACCCATTGACGAAATACTTTTCTGGTAACACCAAGACACACCAAATGCAAATAGTCAAGTGGAACTTGAGTAACTAACCCAAGCTTAAGTTTTGACAAAATGGATTTGCCCGTGTGATGAGACAGCTGAGTTTGTTGGCTAAACGATTCGTCGCTGCGATTGTGAAAAATTAAGTTTGGATAAGTTACCCTGCCATTCCATTCTCCCTCTTCTTCACATTTTTCACATGCGAAATAGCTATTGTGAGATTTGCAGCATTTTATAAAACTACGAGCTGGCGCATCCGCTAATATTCTCGAGATTCGAAAGTTAAAACATGTACCTGCAGTTTCTATTCCATTTTCTTCTAGTTTACCACACTCGTTTACAAAATCTGTCAAAAAATCTAAATTTTTCGGTTTCGAATCTCCATAAAATAATGCTATAACAAATGGAGTTTTATCAAAAGATTGATCCACTTGTCCTAAGATGGGCCAAAACTGCTTGTTTGTGCTTCTAGTTAAAGGAATCCCATCCACTCCTACCGACAAACTGATAATTTTTTTACCATTTTCTATTACTGATTTAAAAATTTTTAGTATGGGAGCCTTGTCAAAGAGTCCTGATTTAATGCGTTGCAATACGTAACTTTCGACACCAAAATACACGTACTCACCACCACATAATAAAGCTGTCTTTACCTTAGTAGGAGTTTTCATAAGAGTTCTAGGATCTAATGGTAGCTCAGTTTCTACATTTCCTTTCAAAATCTTAAGTAAATCACGCAAGGCTGAGTGTCGAATATTATGAGTGACAGTCCACCTTCGAAGCTTGTCACCAAGTACAATTGTTTCACTCGTAATCTGATCGCCATCTATTTCTGAATCACTTGACGTACATACGCTAATTAATCCATCATTTGAAATACTGTCACTATTATCTTCACTTTCGAAAACTAAATCAGGAGAATGTACATTTGGAAACCTTAAAATATCATTACAAACTGTATTATGCACACGGAGATTAGTTAAGACTGGAGTGTTGACGCGAGCAAGAATTATTTCCACTTCTTTTAAGTGCCGTCGTCTCTTTGTTCTGCTGCTCGGTCCAAGGGTGGACATTTGGTACTTCCCTTTCGGCCACTAGCAATGTCCTTAGTGTTTTTCAACCACCTTTGTGTAAGTCTATTTATCTCCGATTCTTCACTTTCCCTTCCAGCCTTTGTGCGTCGAACTGTACCTAAACAAATTGTCATTATCATTTGAGTCATTTTAAAATTTCGAAGCATCAAATTATTTATTAAACTCAGCACTTACAATATAACAGCTTCAGAATATTAGTATCCAATAGACGTCTTTGAGACCGCTTGCCTGATCCGGTCAAAGTGACACTTGTAACGAGAGGTTTTCCAAGTATTTGCTTCAGAATATTGTCGACAACTGCAGCCGGCGTTTGACCTCCAATAAATCTTAGGCGATTCACCTATTACACATGTTAGCTCAGTTTGGTTATTAGTCGTCCAATATTTTTACAACTTACCAACTGGGTCAGGTTTTGTGGTTGTTGCAACAATTCGTTAAGTTCATCAAACTCTTCTGCAGTGTTAACTGGCAGATTTGAATGTTCCAAACGGTCGTCAGTAATTTCTGCTACTGGTGCGGACCTTCTTAAAAGTTCAAGAAGATTCTCGTTGATTTCGACGAGTTTAAGAAGTACCTGTGCCTGTAAGCCTGAAATATTTGGAAACATGTATTTTTAAATAACTGTTAATTTATAAAGAATTTGAAATGTTGGTCTACCCTGGTTATGAATTTTTACACTCTCTAAGCCTTCATTCAAGGACGCTGCTGAACTCTCCACAGCAGTAAAAGCTGAGTCGGTATAAATTACTTCGGAATTTACAGGTGAATGAGGTTCGTCCACTCCCGAATATGGAGCGAGCATGAAGGTTACTTCAGGAACATTATTTGTAGAACTAGTTGGAGAAATTTCGGAGAGGCTGTCACGATCACGAACAGGATTTGCTAATAAGAATTTTGGTTAATTTTAATAAAAATACCTGAATTAAAAAAAATAATCAAAAAACTTTAAAACTTACGCTTTTGCTGAACGATGAAAGAAGTTGATGGCACTGTAAGCCTTTCATCCGAATTATCAAATCTGTCTTCGTCACTACTTTCGCTGTCTGTCTGAGGTTTTCGGAACAATTTTTTTGAAGCGCTTGATTTTGGAGCGGTTTTCTTTTTTCTTTTATAAATTTTTGCAACTGGTGTCGTTTCGGCCTCTGTGGAATCCAACTGATCCGTAGATCGGGCTAACCTACACTTGGCGTTGGCGTTTTCAATTGTGCCTTAAGAAACGAAAAAGAACGGGAGTTTACAGTATTAAAATTGATTAAAATTTGTTGAATTTAGAACATTCTTACTTGAATATTTTAAGACTGTGCACGGGTATTTAGTCCAACTGTCTTGGGGGGGATAATGCTGTAAGAGCTTTTCATGACAACCAGGTCCTGATGGCCAAGCACAATGTGAGCTATTAGAATCTAGCCAAGAAGAGGAGACGACTGCAACTGTCTTATCTGAAGAAAAGATTACTACCGCAAACTTCTTGGACATTTTATAATCTTAAAATAAATAGTCTGAACTGGTTCTCACTGATGACTGGACTGAACTAAATTGTTTAACGGACAACTTGCCGAAGTTTTCTTTCTTCGAATCCCGCTCAATTTATAGGCAGTATTTCCTACCTCTGGTAGTATGCGAGGTTCCACCCATCCCTTCGTTTATTTTGCGGTTGGAATTTAGTATTCGGATTGCATTCGATTAGCATGTGGATATCTACACTCAAATTTCCGCTTGCAGATAGTACAGGAAGCGCTACTATTAGTCCTAGCTATTTAACAGTGTGGTTTAGCAATTCCTCCGCATTCGATATGAAGACGGAATGGAGGCGAGGAATTCTTCCGCCTTCAATCCGATAATATAGTATGCTCTAAGCATATGGATAGTAAACCTTTGCACCTTGGGTAGACATTAGATAAGATGGATAACAAGTTATTACACTTGACATTTGAAAGTTCAAAAGACACTTTGCAGTGGTGGAGAATTATTATAGGTAAAGATAAGCGTTGAATCCCTCCAGCATTAAACTTTTTACGTTATAATCTTTTTCGTAAAGATTTACAAAGTCGGTTGATGTTTTTAACAAGGAAATATAGTGGGACAATTTCAAATTATTGATTTTGATCAATAATTAATTCAAGTAACGACTTATAGTTAAAGTTACGTCCCTTAAAAAATAATTAATTGCTGCATTTTAGCAAAGTTAATAATCTACAACTTACAATGGAGGTTTTTTAGCGGTAAAACTTGTTTTTTAATTCAAATTAAAATCTATCTAGATTTTTTAAATACCCTTTTCAGTATTTCACTACTGTCCCTAATTCGACTAAGAAAACATTGTAAATAATTCTCTACCAATTAGCCCTTACAAAATGCCCGGTATGCCACATGCCCAAAATAGGCCAACATGTCTTAAACTCCTTGGTAATTATAAATATTTTCTGAATACCACGATTCACATTCTAATCCGCTATTTTAGGCCCAGTTTTCTTTGATTAAACTTTTTGTTAAATACGCACATATCAATTTAACGTACAGATCAAACAGAACATACCCTTTTCGCCCTGCTGTGCTGTAGTCCCACCTGCCCAATTTTGTCCGCCCCAATGCCCTGATTTCATGTCCTACGCCCATGTGCCCTGGACAACCCTTAGGAATGAGAAAACGTATACGAATCTGGTTAAAAATGCGGGTATTATTCCCGACATAAAAATCCCCCGCACCCTGCTCCCCGTTGTGGTAATAAATAATTTGCATCTAGAACGGGCTATACCCCAGCCCATTTAATCCCATGGAAGCGGAGCTCAAGTGGAAGTTATGTTCCCTTTCCCCATCTTGAAGGAGACGCAAAGGGCTAATATCAATAAAGTGTCCTTAGCACCAAATAATATAACTCAAACTTGGGCTCCCTATTACCAGCTAAGGGTCTTTAAGGTGCAGATCGATCCTCTCCTTCCTCCCATTAAATTCTCATATTCAAATCTCAACGGAACTTGAAGTGTCTTTTCAAACATTCTCTCAAGGGCTCAAATTGACTGAGACGCTTTCGTTAACCTTAATGGCTTTTATATAATGCCATTTAATATTCAGATGGACTTGGACCCTTGTACTTACCTTAACGACTCCCGTGTTATTATATTAATCACCTTTTATAAACACGAGAGCTCCATATGTTTTTATGTTGACTTTCAAAGTGCAAAGCATTTTTTTATCTTGCATTTATATCATTTGGATATTTATGAAATTCCAAGTTAATAACCCGAAAAATCTACCACCACAGCAATCCTAGTTATTTTCGGTACCAGTAATGAAACTCTCCAAGCGTGTTTTGGGATTGAAATTAATTCCTTTGCTCACACACGACAGCTTTCAAAAGGAATGGAAAGCTTTTGTATTACATCCTGTAAAATTCCTACTCTTAAAAAAATCCTATTTCATTTTAATTAGCTAATTAATTAACAGATAATTAGACAGATTTATTAATCTCATATTTCCCCTTTGTCTGTCTTAAAAAAATGCAGAGACCATCCAACTCATGTTATGAAAATAAAACAGTAGCCCGGTTTATACTTTTCGTATCTTACTCATGTTAACAAATCGAAATAAGCATGGGGCTGACAGAAAAATTGTCCTGATTTTCAAATATTTTTAAAAATCGGGTTTAAAATTTATTTAAAATCAATCCTCTCGCCCTCCCCCTAAAAAACCAGAGACAAGTAGTTTGAAAATGTGCCATCATATTATCCTATTAAGCCTTGAGGAAAGCACCCAGTTTTCTTTTCAGTAAATAACCTCCATTTCCCCCTGATGACAGGGAGGAGGACAAGTACGAGGAGGATGATGATGATGACACTCTATAGAAAGACTTTTGCAATGATGATGAGACTCTCGAGCACGAGCTTAAGAACTTGCTGATCACGTTATTATGCAACCACACTTCTCTTCACGGATAATAAAATTGCACAAGGACTTGAGAGAGAACACCCTCCTTCCAATCCTCAGCAACCCTTCCCCACAGATCGAACATCAACGAACGTGGCCCTTAAGGGTCCTCATCCCTACAAGCCTCTCTTGATTATCCCACTTTTCAAAAATCTACACTCACTCCATCCTCAAATTGATTAGTAGTTGGTGGTGGGAGTCGTGACTCAGCACAGTCCCTAGCCACCACCAGTCCATCTCCAGATATGAGTAGAGCGCATAAAATCCTGGATATAATCCTGGATAAACAATTCATCGACTTTAATGTACTCCCATGAAGGCTCATGCATTTTTCATCTCAACAGGCCCGACACGTGCCCATGCTGTTGGACTCTTAGTATTTACAATCCCTTTCTCTCACTTTTAAGTCGGTGGTAAAAAATGTAATATTTTCCTCCTCTCTTTGTGTGTATGCTTGTCTACTTGAATTAGATATCAAGTGATTTACAAGGCTGTCAACCACGAGTTTATAAAAATACAAATGTATAAAAAAAATCTCAACACTTGTTATGACTTTATAGGGAACTGTAGATGTAGCAATGCCATGTTTTTTTAGGAGAAGTGGTATGGGTTTTTTTAAAGAAATATTTTATGGTTAGTTGCCAGATGAATGAGCCAAGGCTTTTGTAGATTATGTGTCTTGATGTGGGTCCATGAATCTACATGTACTTGCCCAAATTCCCTTATCTCTTTCATCAGCTTCCCCACCTCCACCAAACCAAGTGACTCCTAGCTTGTCATTTCTTTTGGCCCAAAAGTACTCAGTTAAGTCAACGAACTCCTCCATTTCTCTACAACAGAGTGTGTAGAATATAACTCAGCCCAAAAAGGAAGTATTGATTTTCCCACCCCGTAGTACTCGTACTCTTTAGAAATAAAGTAACGTGTCCTCGGTTATTAATATCTGTAGCAACTTTTCGGATTAAAACTATTTCATTTTATCCCAAGCGGGATTCCACTTTTTCTTTCAGCCCGAAAATGGAATACGGTTTCAATCCCTAATCCACTATCTCAAATACGTTATCCATAATTATAAAATCCACACTTTATGCATAATTTCTACTTCAAACAAAAAACACGGTCGCACTTAAACTATAGCTGCACTTTAAATCCCGACCGGGCCCGAGCCAGGGCTACAAAAGCCACTATCCCAAATACTTCATCCATAATTATAAAATGTAACTTTATGCATAATTCCTACTCAACCAACGAATAAGGTCGCACATTAATTATGAATTGTATAATTATGGATAGTTTAATTATGGCTGCGCTTTAAAGCTCGGCCGCGTCCAAGCCACGGCTCAAAAGGCACATGGAATTACCGAGTGTGTCTGTCTGTATGTATCTCCGTCATTACGATAACTCTCTTAGAACTGAACCGATCGATACAGGATGGATGAGTTTTTATGCTTGGGATTTTATGGATGGTGTTAAGGACGATGGTTTATGGATGTCAAGGTGAAATTTAAAAGCTAAGGGGGCAGCTAAAACCCTTCCATTTAAAATTGACGGTCTAAAAATATGATAAAAAAGGAAATGGGATTTCTAATAAGAGAATATTTTTTATACCTCCTGCCAATGGGATTTCCCTCTCCTATTTTCTTTGGAGGCTCTCTACTTTATTACAATCGCCTAGATGGTCCGTGTTCCGTAAAGTTGGCTTTTATAAAATAATTTAAATCCCGTTTCCTGTCCCTTCCGACTCGACTAGCCAGAACGATCAAAGAGAAGGACGAGGAGAGAGTGAGAAGAGCCAGGATTGTTTACTTAAGTGCTTTCTCCATAAAATCCCGGCCCTATATTTTCAATCAATTTAAATTAAATTTTGACTCTCAGGAAACGCTCAGGAGCTCTGATGAGCATCTGCTCCGACGGAATAAAATCTACTCCGTAACAAAATGGCAAAATTATTCAATCTATAATTCCCTTAAAATGTCCGTTTCTCTGCTTCACTGTTCGTCCATGATAACTGGAGCGATTTTAAAACTGAATAGTTCATTGAATCTACTAGATTAAAAAGCCCTAAACGAAAAATATCAACACTTGACTACCAAAAATGTCCTTTTCAATAGTAGCCCATTTTTGGGCCTGCAGACTTTTTATAATTCTTTACAAAATGTATGTCTGTCTGCTTCACTACTCCCCAATTTAAATCTGAATAGCTCATTCCATCTACATAAAACAATAATTATGACGCTTTCGAAAAAAATGGACCTTTGAGACTTGAAAAAATATGTCTTGCAAATAGTTGCCCATTACTATGCACGTAGACGCCGAATAATTCCATAAATATATCTGTCTGTCTGTATTACTACTCCACAGTCTCTAAAAGAGCATATCAAAATCTGGATATTTCATTGACCAACAATGTCAGAGTTTCAAGTATGCGGCTATCGGTAAAATCGCCTCTTATCAATACTGGCCCACTAACGGGCCTGTAGACGCCTAGTGTACTCCTCTATGTATAAAAACAGGGCTGACTTTCAGACTGGATATTTCATTGGATTTACGCAACTAAGGCGACAAGAGTTCAAATTAAGTATGCTTCTATCGGTAAAATGTACCCTAATCAAAAGTGGCCCAGTAACGGGCCTGTAGACTCCTAGTGTAAAAAACAAAGGGCGTTTTATATATATTTAAAGATGAGTAAAAGGTAGTAAATGTAAGAGGGGATAAGTTTCCAAGAACTTTGTTTCTCAGAAGAGTCACTCCCCAAAAACTAACAATAAATCAAAAGAGAAAGTAAATTTCCTCAGGGGAAATTCCCAGATTTCCAATCATATTTATCTGCAAAAGTGGAGGAGATTAATTAGCACGAAATTCCCGACTCGGACTAATGACTAGAGGATCGGTCTTATAGCTTCTCTCACAATCACAGGGGGTAATTACAGACCAGGAAGAAAAACATTTATTTTAAGTGTTGCACACACACACACAGTTGCTGGAAATGCTGGATAACCTGGAATCATCATCCTGCTTTTCCAATCTCTAATTTAAATACAAACTAAGGGGAAGGGGAATGAGCTGGGATAGCAAAAGCCAAGTTCTGGCAATAGTGGCAATTCGGGCTAATTAAAGGGAATGTGCATTAAAGAGCAAAGGGAATTTCCTAGGAGGTGTTTTTGAGCAGTTTCCCTTTTAATTGCGTTATTGGTAGCTACAATTTACCTGGAATGATGATCCATAAACACTGCCACTTGGGAGGTTGTGGGTCAGGCCGTTTTAATTCAGTGGGTTTAATGCAGCGGTGTATGGTTTTAATCTAATTGTTTTAATCAGTTCAAATATGTTTTGACCATTTTGAATGGGGTTAAAAAAAAAATATTTGTTATAAAAATTAAATTTAACTACGGTTAAAGTATAAGGTATATTCAAATCCTAACGTTTTTTGAGCCCAAAGCTCTAAAAATAAACTATAAATACATCCTTCATAATATCCATGTGTCAAGGCCTTTATTCCCACTCTGACAGTAAGTCAAAAGAGTTCCAAGCAACACACACTTTACACTTTTATTACTAGATCGTTTTAATTACAAACCTGTTCTTCAAACATTGCAAATCCAACTCGGTCTCTACTGTTTTCTCTAAAAGGTGAAGCACTTAACGCCACTCGAGTACGAACTGCAACAAATCCTGTTTTATCCTATTTTAGTTTTGAAAAACATTTTGAATTCAAATTACAGGATTACGAGCCCTTTTAGCAAAAAACACAACAGTCTAAAAGCCTAAATTCCCCTATAGAATTAATGACTTTGATTAAACGATAACGAGCTTCCTTTCCCTCAAGTATTTGCAAAACATGGCTGTTTACATTAATCTAATGATGTAATCTAATGGATTTCCAAAGTGTCTTTTAAAACTACCCAAGGCACGTCATTATAGTTTCAGAATATTTTATAAGACAAATCGTGTCAAATTAAAATCAACTAGGAAGTGATAACAACTTTGCACAGAGTCACGCATAGCTTAAAAAGAGTTTTATTTACTAGATTTAATTTTCAAGCCTAAAGTTATGATAGATTTATCTACAAACTCGTATTTCATGCCCGTTATAGACGGGAGAGGACAATCTAGACGTAGATCTTTTTTAAGGTCAAGGTTCAATTTCAGGCACAACATCATATTTATATGTCGGGCCGTCTTAGTCTATTTAATCCAATGAGTTTTTTACCTTTAAAATCTATTTCGTAGTTATGCAGGAATAGAAAAACTAATGCACGGACATTTTTTGTGAATTATAGTTGAAACCACCTATGGCTTCTCCGTACTAAACCCAGATTGAAATAAAGTCCATGGAGAAAACCTTTCATTCAGAAGGACAAACAATTAGCACCGAAGCTTGAGTGACAACACAACCTTAGTCAACTACAACAATGAAATCAATTGTTAGAACTTGTCATTTTCAATTCAATCTTCACGTCAGATTTCTATACACTCTGTAACTTTAACCAAACTTTCTGCTGCACAATCTGACAATAGATTGAGCATTTCAATTGAGTCCCTCAATCAACTTTTCAAAATAATCAAAATAACCCTTAAAAGTATAGTACAGAATAGTACAGATGCATGTTTGGATCCCTGCAGTATAAACTGCATCCACGTCTGCCTTTAACTAACTTATTTTAAGAGAGTCACTGGGGGTCTTGAGATTTCATCTGCATTCCTCAGCATACAAACCACCACTAACAAAAAATCCTGAACAATAGTTGACTAGAAATCTTTGTCTGTGTGTGTGTCTGTCACACTTTAAATTTAGTGCTCACTCCTATTCATTCAATGATAAAATTGCACACTGCCCCAAATGAACCGGCCCTAGCATTTAAATTAGGCTCATCCCTAAAAGTAGTTGGCTAGAAATGTCTGTTCATGTGTACGTGTGTGTCTGTCACACTTTAAACTGTTTATGTGTATGTGTGTGTCTGTCACACTTTAAACTTCGTGCTCACTGGAAACCCCAAAGTTTCACATCCCGCAAATGAACCAAATTCAATGAAAATTATTAAATGCACATTTCTGACGTCACAGTTGTGCCCGTTACGACGGAGCCGATGTTTATTTGTTAAGAACGACAGTTTTAAGCAATGTCCGTCACAGCGGGCACCGATGTCTGGTGTAGTATAATTTTCTACATGACACTCTATAGCCCACACCTTGGCACTCGGGGCGGCTTGTAACCCAAGGAACGTTTAGAGGGGAAACGTGAGGTTTGAAAAGATAAGGTTTTCTCTCCTAGCTTATGTTCAACGTCTCAATCTCGTCCTCGTCTTCAGCACACAAGTACAACATAGGAAAGTGTTAGAATTCTTGGACTGGACCTTGAGGGGTTTGAAGCCGCACTACCGCCACCACCACCATGACCGGAGCATAGGCCGAGTTTTATGAACGTAGATAGACGTCTGTTGGAGGAATTGATGAATAGTTTACCCCACCGCACATATACACAATAAAAAAAGCAGGGGCTGTTTGAAAATTTCTTTTATCTACTGGAATCCCATGAAGGCGATAAGAGTTGGCAGGATTCTTTATACTTTTTTTCCCGTCCCTTATAAATAGTATAAATAGTTCCCTCGCCTTCGTCTTAACCTTTAAACTCTTTTAAAGTATATAGAGAAATCGTTAGTTATTCATGCCACCTAGGCCCCGTTCCCCGTGGGGTTCCGCACTCTTTTCGAGATGGAATTTCAAAAGTTATTTATTCACACTGTTTTTTTTTCACTGTTCCAAAGCCTTTGTTGAGGATTTAGGCTCTTGTGGCTTTTCCAGGAAATACCAGGAAATTAGATTTGCTTGAGCAAAATAAAAGTTGCTGTATAGTAATTATAAATAGTTTGTATTAAAATCACGTGCCTTTTTTTCACCACATATCAATTGGGCAGAGTGGCTTTCAATTTCTTGTAAAATACTCATAGAATAGAGAAAATACTGTCTGGTTTGCTATAACTTATCCATTACACATCCTCCAAGACAAATGGCTGCAGAATTAGCCGATTTTCTTTGTGTAGATAGTAAAGAGTTATGGCAATCCAGACAATAATTGGACAAGTTCGGAATTTTAAAGTTCAAAATTATTCAAAAAAAAAATTAATATTAATATTGGTATGATTATGACGTCATGCTAACTCTCATTTAATTTAACATTGCCGCAAGTATGACTGAAGATGAGCACTATCGATATGTCCATAATGCTACCGGTCGTTTAGTAGTACCGCAAAATGGAAATGTTCCACATGCTTAAATTTAAAAAAAAAACAAAAAACAATAGGATCAATATTGTTGCCTTCATTATTTGAGATCTCAATGGAAAAGGTTCCAGGAAAAGATGTACGACAAATACGCATTAGTTGGCCAAGAGTTTATATATTTAGTTACATGTTCCAGAGTTGTTAAAGATTGCCTTAGGGAACTGGTGGAGAATAGCGAAAGTTTCCAAAACTTTTTCTACTTCAAATTCTAGGAATAAATGGTGAAGCTTTCAAGAATTTCGTAGCACATAATTTCCTCTTCTTATTCTAGCTCATTAAGCTTTTCACATAAAACCATTCAAAGTTACTCAGCCACTCTGTTACAATAGAACTTGTCACCGCCCTCTTTTTAAAATGCCACCTTGGATTGAACTCTAAATTCAAAACTGCGGAAATTAAAACCAACCAAAAACCTCCTGCTTTCTCCAAGACTGTATTACAAAGTGGTGCAAAAAACACAGACCATGTGACAGAGATGATAATTAAAACTTATGCTTGTTCTTTTGAAATAGGAAGCTTCTCAAATCGTAAATTCACATCAGGAGGATATTGGGATCAACCCTTTTCGAAGCCCAATTTCGAGAACTCTACGAAACGGGAAGTGACGACTACAGTCGGTCAAACTGCTTATCTTCATTGTCGGGTGCGGAACTTGGGTGACCGTGCGGTAAGTGTACGTATCTACATATCTACATATAAATATATGCATATTTACTCATTAAAATATACATATTGCTTAACTCTCTTCAACTAAAAACATCCTCCACCCTGCACGAATAATTATCAAGTTAAACTTTTCATTCTAATTCAACCCTGACACATAAAACTCGTAGTTTTCAACTTCAAAAAGCCCGAACCAGGCCTTATAATATTCCAATAGTTTTGTTTAAATATCTGCTAGTATTCATTCTCTTCCACAACTGTGGATTTTAAAGCTGAATAGATCATTCAAATTACTAGACTAAGACGACCAGATATATGCATTTTTATAATATTGTCCAAAAACTTGACATTTTGTCTTCAAAACGGTCTTTATGATAAGTTAGGCCTACGTTATCATAAAACCTTATTTGTATGGAAAATTCTACGTCGATCGGAGAAGGTTAGAGAGAGTTGCCGGACCGACAGACAGACGGACATGGCGATCCCATAAGCCCTGGTTTTTGTCTCAAGTTAGCTCTTCTTATTTTGTTCCCAAAACGCCGAGGGCAAGAAGTGGAAAAGCTGTAGGGAGGTGGAAAAGTAGTTAATTAATTAATTAAAGTCATTAGAGTATCGTAAACTGAATAAATGTCACTACAAGAGGAAATCGTTTAATTTTACGTCACGCTAATTAGGGCCAAAGTCCGCATCTTTTCAATCGATCCCAATTCCAAATTATCCCCAAATTTATTCCCAAGTTTATTCCCAAGCTCAAAACTTTCTCTATACAAGAGCACTCATCTCAAAAACTTGTCGATGGAAGATAAAATCCCGGGTCAGTGGGTTAGCCGGGAGCCTAATTTTATAAAGAGCTCAGTTGCAGGGATTTTTTTAATAAGTGGCAAGAGGAGTGCCCAGGGTGGTGAGAACTTTTCTAAAATGGGAAACCAGTGGCACTGAACAGCTTCCATGAGAAAGATGAGACGAACGGGGAAAAGATTTGATGGTTATGGACGAAATTAAATTGGGAATAATGAAATTGGAAATGAACCTTGAGAGACCAATCTCACAGATCCCGTGCCCAGGGTTTCCTCGGATTTCGGGTCAGGGGAAAAATTTGAAAATGTCCACACCTTTCAAACACATTACCCGGAATTTTGAAAACCGCTCCGTCTAAAAGACCTAAGTCGGGGGAATAAAAATACCAAGGGATTAATCTTATGAAGTCCCGTATAAAACCCGGGTTCTAATAGCTGGATGCGAAACCCTGGGAAGACTATGAAGGACTGTGAAGCTGTGATAATCAAATTTTATGGACTAAACCATACTTGAGTCGATCATCAAGAAATCTCATAGCTTTTTACTCTCCCTCCTTTTACTCGGACATGAAAGCTTAAGGGAAAGTCCACCCTTCGTTTGTATTTCTGATCTATTTCGGATTAAATAGTAAAAAATCATTTTTAAACTCCTTACTGCAACTCTTCATCTCCAAATGGCCACACCTACTGTCTGCTTTGCCATAACTAGGCACCTACCTCCTCCACAAAAACTGCTGCCCTGGACCATTCACGTTACATGGTTTTTGACATTTTTCTATGACTTCTCGTTTGAGATAGTTTTCACAGAAATCATTCCACGGAAATGGCCCGTGGCAGTCATTTTTATTTGAGGACGAAGGTGAACCGTTATAGCAAACTATACAGTAACGTAAAACTTGAAACATCCAAGTATTTAAATGTCCAGGAAAACGGGCTTGAAGAATGTCAAGTGCAATAGTGTCACGTGTTAAGATAGTGATTTCAACGAGAAATCGTGTCCAAGTACAAACTCTCTATTACGTTTAACTGTTTTCGATGGATGATTAATTTAAAAATGAAATATAATTGGGATTGCAGGTATCTTGGATCCGGAAGCGGGATCTGCACATTTTGACAGTTGGGATTCTTACGTACACGAGCGACCAGAGATTTCAGTCCCTCCATTCGGATGGGACGGACGAGTGGACACTTAAAGTCACATCCCCTCAAATTAGAGACTCCGGAACTTACGAATGCCAAGTTAGTGATTCTCTTCTAAGGGATCCCCTTGTGGCATTTAGATTCCCTTTGTCCTCCTTCCCCTCAAATGATAATTGGTTCTTTGTTACCAGGAAGTGGTGGCTCATTTTATTCCCTACCGCTTACAAATTTTTTTATAGTCTTTTATTACATTTGTTCTGCTAGATTTAACCCATTGAAGAAGCTAAAGTATTTTTACCCCCTTCAATAAATTCTTTGAATTTTGAGGGAGCCAGCATATGTCTATGTCTTCATCAGTGTGGATTTTATTATGATGCTCAAAATTCTATTTTCTTTTAACGGAGATTTTAACATTGGCCAGATTCGGTTTCGGGGGGATGGAATTATGAAAATTTATATTAAAGGAATTAATCATCACGATTTTTTAATTACAGATTAGTACAGAACCAAAGATGAGCATGGCTTACCAGCTGAATGTTGTGGGTAAGTAATTTTTTTTAAATTTATACCCACTTACGACTTCTGTTTTATCGGTACATATTTCATTTATCAAATAAATAGCTTAGGTTTAAAACTTATGGGGTAAGTTAATAATTATAAGTTTTCAATGGCTGTTTTATATGTGAAGCTTCAAACAAAGGGTAAAATACTGTGCTTCCAATATTTCAATGAGCCACACAAATCCTTTTATGACGTATCTAACTAAAGTATCAAAACTTAGATCAATCAAAAATTCAGTCATAGATTTTACATTTCTCAACATACCCCAGGCCTCTAAGAGTTCAAGTCCATTAAGAACTGTAATTTATTAATTTCCCACCTCAAATTGTTCTCAATGTCTCACTTGTGACAGACTAAGCTCTCGAGACCAAAATCTTTTCCAGCCTAAGAACCGATGATCCAAAAGAAAATAAAATCCCCACTTAACATCCATCACAATGACATTTTTGCGTAGGCAGATTTTGTCAGCTTTCTTTCAAGGTCAATTAACCCTAAATAAACCATAAACCTACAAGAGCTTAGAATTCCCCTCTAGAATCCCCCATCCAATTCTGATACCCGGAAAGTGTGTATCAAGTGCCCAATTTTCACCCACACGGGCATTCAGACAAGAAAGTTCTGTAGACTTGAGCTATCAAAGCCAAACTAGACTAGCACTTAACCTCTCCATCTTGACGAGGTTCATATCTTATGATGCATAAGTTATTTACAACTTGGTATTCTAGCCGAAAAAAATATACAAGAAAAGGCAGGTGATGTGCAAACACTAATACCCGGATCCTTTTCTTCAGTTTCGCAGGCGGAAATCCTGGGTAATTCCGAATTGCATTTGAAAAGTGGAAGTGACATCAACCTGACGTGCATCGTCCGTCAGACCCCGGAGCCCCCGACCTACATTTATTGGTATCATGGACGAAAGGTCATCAATTATTCACAGCGGGGAGGTAGTTTCTCCTTCTCTTGTCTACTCATTACTTTTTATCTTTTTATTAACTTGTAAAGAAAACAGCAAGTTGTAAATTATTTTGAACTTGCCAAGAAAAATAATATCCAACCGAAAATAATTAGTCTGAATGTTCGGGAAATTTCTTTAAAATGTAAATAGCTACGGGGAAGCTGCATATTCAAATGCGGGCAATTTTCATGTCAGCAATGCATATTTCGAGACTTGTTACCAAAACTACCCGTTTTTTTAAACTCTCCTACTCCTGGATTTATACCTGGGATAAATATACCGGGACATCTATCACAAGATACCCAGTTTGTCCGTAACTCCAGTAAACGACATTGATACCCGGAAACAATTAAAAGCTACCCGTTTTTCAACAGCTATCTGAAAGCGATATTCCTGGACAAGATACAATACCCGTATTTTTCAAACCCTTCAGGCAGCAACAAATATTCGAAAGCTACCCGTTTTTTAATAATGAAGGGAATGGACACATAATCCGGGACATGATCAAAAGCACTACCCGATTTTGTTGAAGTGAATAAATAAAAAAATCTGAGATAGTAATTAGTGTAATTGATCTGTGGTTAGGAATCAACGTAGTGACGGAGAAGCAGACGCGGACGTCACGTCTCCTAATCTCTAAAGCTCAACCCTCAGATTCTGGTAACTACACTTGCTCCCCAGCCAACTCTGACTCCGTTTCAATACTTGTTCATGTACTTAATGGTAAGTCAGCTCATTTTCTATTGACAAATCCACCGAGTACACATAATGCTTAAGCTCCTTTTATACCCGCACAAAGAAACTCGTTAACCCGCTTACGTAACAAAAGAATGTTAAATCCAACCCTTCGTTACCTTTGATGAGAGGGGCTCAAGTTATCCTCAGTTTTCACAAATCATCCTTAGCACACGATTTAAGGGCTAGGAAAATAATTCTTTCCCATGTGGAAATATATTTAGACTTTTAAATACTTATTCGTTTAGAAATACAAATAAACCTGGAATTTCCAGTATTTTTTTTTAAACTACTGTGCCGTTGGATATGACTCTTCTTGTCTCTGCTCAAATATAAAATGGCTACCATGGACCATGGGACACTCCCGCAAGATAGTTTTTGTGTATTGTTACTGTTATTGTTGATCATGCAGAAAAACTATAGTTCATTAACAGTCCATGGCAGTAGTTTTTGTTGGAGATGTGGCTAGAAGCGTTATGTCAAAGAGCACAGTACATAAATTTGTTTGATGCGTAAAAACGTGTGATTTATTTAATGAAAAACGTAATTAATTTCAGGTGAGCATCCAGCGGCGATGCAGCACGGAACTAACGCCAGTGTGTCGAATCTTCCTTCCTTCAATTTAATTAATTGCCCCCTCCACATCTTCCTTCTCACTCTAACACATCTCGTATTACTAAAATACACCCACTCCAACATCCCCTCAGACTTTCCAACTAGTTGATGAACTAATACAGCTTCTCCCACATAAAGGTACTAAAAACATATCATTCAAAATAATACCAAACTTACAATACAACTAGTTTGGTTTCCAAGCTGATTTTTCCCCAGAAAAATCCCACCATGGCAAATTTTGATTTTCAAACTTACTCTTGTGATTTCAGAAAGGACGGATACTTGACTGAACTGAACTACCAAAGCAATTAAAGAGGAACACAGAGTTTGGAACACCCCGTACTACTATCAAGACTTGTTGACCATATTAAAAACTTGTGAGGATTCATTGCGAATACTGTTCCTACAATTGAATGTCAAACTGTGCACATTTGTCTCGTGCAAAATTTATTCGCAAAGAGTTATGGGAAATATTTAAAATCCTCCTTGTATTCCAAATCTAAGAGGTTTGCCATTTTTGTTTTTAAAATTAAGAATATTTAGTACACGAGGGTGGAAAGAATATCAAATGCTATAATGTTTAGAAGCTTAACATGGAATTTTTTTATCCTATACTCTACAGAGGGTGAGTTTATATTGGAGAGGGAAATATTAAATAAAAATAGCCCAATATTATTAAAGTTTAAAATAAACCTATCATGTGCTAGAGTATGTAAAAATTATAAGTATTAGTAAATGATGAATTGTATTAAAATTAAAATTAATTAAAAGAATATATTATTACACATATATTATTATTATTATATGTACTCTATGTGTAGTGACCGTGTGACCATAATAAAGCAACAATGATACTCTTTACTTTACATTTAACTTTTCCTCAGCATTTCAATATCATAGACGGTCTTGAAATATTTTAAGCATGTTAAAACGTTTAAAATAAATTTAAATAAAACTTTAAACGAACTAAGAGAGAGGGGCAAGTTGGAATAAAAACGATTGCAAACTTTTTCGAATTCACTGCACGTGACAGTTTTTTTAAATTCCCGAGAAGATTTCTACAATGAGATTTAATAGGAGTTTATAATAAGAAGCCTTTTAATATGTAAAACATATCTCATGCTAACTTACTGCCCTGGTTTCGTCTTTCAAAAATTCCATTCTCTCTATGTCCTCCTTTTTTTAAATAGTTTGAAAAGAAAGTGTTGAACTGAACCTCTCCAAGAATTATAATAAACTTGTAAGCTTAAATTTCTAAATTCAATGCAGTTGCGAGCATTTAATTAAAAATTAAGCTTTGTGCAATCAACTCTTCCAACTCATCTCTTTCCAAATTAGGCAAGACACATGTACCTGCGACAATCATACCTGAGACTAGAATGCCTGGAGACAATTATGTCTAAAAAAATTTGCCTGAAACGCATATTTATGAGAAAATAGTAGTGCGAAAAATATGCCTGAGACAAATATACCTGCAAAATTTATGCCTGAAACAAATTTACACGACAAAAATATGCTTGAGACATATAAGCCTAATAAGACATTTGTCGTGAGACAATTATGCCTGAGACAAATATGTCTCGGACAAATAAACTTATCAAAAAATTTAAAACGACAAATATTCCCAAAAAACTTGCTTCTTTTCAAAAACCACCACCAATAATAATTATTCAATAAGTAATGTGCATTTAAAGATCTTAGAACTTTGAATTATGTCCCATACATATTTGTCTACAGGCATATTTTCCCCGGCATATTTGTCACGGGCATATGTGCTTTTAGCATCTCTCTCTTTCCAAAGTCAAAGTACAATCCTTACAGTAGGCCAGTGTGGTAAAGCTAAAAACAACCGATAGAGACCCCCAGCCCCGGAGACAAGATAAATAAATGGTCAATAAATATCAGAATGAAATTGGATCTTTTTTTTATACATTTTTTTGTCTTCCAAAAACTGTGATGGATATTCTTGGGATATCCTTAATAATAAATCCTACTGCTTTTTATTACACCCTAAGAAAATAAGTAATAAAGCTCAAGTTTGATGGAGAGACAATCCTCCGGAGAATTGGCAAACGTGACGGTACGGGGAGAAGTTGGTCCGAAACCGGGTAGACTGTCCCAATCATAATCGCCGGAACGTGTCCAAATCTTTCCCACTTTTCCCATGTACTTACATCCAGAGATTTGTTCCTGGAATATGGAATATCCAGCAGTTTAGCCACCCAATCCGGGTTATCAACGTCTTTACACTTATTATACGGGTCCATCGTGACTTTTATCGTCCGAATCCCGGGGGGATGAAAAATCATTAAGGAAATTGGGAGAGATGATTTAGGGCATTAGTTTGATAAAGTATCTCAATCAGTATATAGCAGCTTGGAGGATTGTGTTATCCAGTGTTATTCGATATTCGTACAGGATGAGGCAAGATTAGCTGGAGCAGAAGGATTATTGTGAAATTTATTTTAAAGTACGCCAAAAAATAATATTTAGAAGAAGAATTTTGACAATTAATTGCTACCTTTACCCGAGTTGGGATTGTCAAATTCTATCTTAGTGATTAGAAATCATTCAGCTTTACCTCTCGAGTTTAGCTGTAATTAAACCAGAAGCTAAAAATGTTCATATCGGACAGACAAGAGGCAAATGTCGTCCCAAAAAAACGATGGCATTAGCTCTGATGGGTTAATTATTGACACCTAATTTGTTTGATTTTTTAAAAAATTAAATGCATGCAAATCTTTTAATTATTCGGGGAAACTAAATATATTACTAGGTGACTTAAATTAAACCCTTAGTCTTTGAATCAGTTGATACAAACACCCACGACTTTATTTCAAATGAGAAGTATAAAAAATATTCTGGCTTATGGCTGGAGAAGATTGCGAAATCCATGTCCCCATTCCACCCCTCGGATTGATTAAAGAATATTAATAGAATATGCAAATACTTGATAAAACTTGTTTGAATAGTTTGTCAAAGAAAATTATCTGTAAAAAAAAATTGTGGACGGCAAAATTAGAGCCAAGTTTTTTTCTTTGACTAATAACGACAATTTGCCCCTTTATGTACAAGTTATCTGGATTATTATGCATAAAAATTGAGTCTCTGTTTTGATTTTGTTTATTCAGACGTTGTATAAAAGTTTTAAGGGCTTCTTTGACCCACTTTACTAACTAGGAGCAACCTTGTTAAAAGACTCAAGAAAGTTCCTATTTTTTTATTGTCTGAGTAGAACTTTCTCTCAATTTGTCCAACGGGAACTTTCCTCTATTTTTTTACACTCTTATTTTAAGAGAAACGTTTTATTTTCTCACAATGTTTTAAACATTAAGTTGAAGCAACTTTTCCATTTGCAATAAAAAAAATACATTTCCCAATACTCAAATACAAAATGGAGTCAACTTTTTAAATTTTGACTGTCAATACCTTTTTTCTTATTTCATGGGGATTTCATGAACAGAGAGTTTCATTATTTTACTTTAATTAACTTGAAGAATGTTTTGTGGTGCACACTGTTCTTTAGAACATTCAGCAATCCTCATCTGCTTAGAAGTGAGTTGAATGTACAGAGACGGTTAGGCGGGTATAAATATTATGCCTACGACCTTTATGGCAGGACAAATATGCCCGGCTATTTCTCAATCCATCTAGTCACTCACAAGATTTGGCTAGAAATATTTGCATGTATGCCTACTTCAAACCACTCAATGCTAAAGTTGCACATTACCCCAAATGAACCGCAGCAATTTAAATATTCAGTGTGCATTTCTTACGGGTCTAGGATGCCCGTTATGACGGTCTTACATTCAAAAACATGTCCGTTATAGTGGATACGAAAAAGGCAAGTCACTAGAAACAACTGGCTTTGCCTTTATTTGTGTGTGTGTGTGCCTGTCAATCATAATTTAAAGCTGGTGCCCAATCTAACTCACTCAATGCTAAACTTTCAAGCTACCCCAAATGACCCGTTCCCAGTATAAAGGATTACATTTCCTTTCTGACATCTCCGTTGTACCCGTAATGGGCCCGATTATTGGCCTGATGACTAGTTGTTGTGAAAATATATTTTTAGCTATGCCCGCCACAGCGGGGTAGTTTCATAATATTTCTACAAAATCTCCTCCGACTGACTCATCTTAAAAATTCTAAATGCCCCCCAGCAAGATCATACAATTCTTCCATTCTATTAAACTTTAGTCCTTGATCATTTTGATAATCGTTACCACGGGTTCAAATAAGCCTTTTGGAAATAATTAGCCCGAATGCGAATGGTACACTTTGCTTTTAGAGCCCAATTTTGCCCCTGGACGAACCGGGTTTTCCCGAATCTCTGTTTATGAACCCGGTAAATTATTCCTTTAATCTTCCCTTAGTTACGACTTGAGAGGATCAAAGCCAAAGACAGTTTCAAAGTAACTCTTGATACAACACAACTTTCTATCCATCCTCCAAAGGCTGGCCTCCAAAACTAGGACAAGAAGATGTATCAAAGAAGCCACAGTAAAGTCCCTCTCTTCTTCTTGTTTGGACTCAAAATATTAAAATAGTTCATCTTGTGCGATTTTCAGAGAGTTTACAAAATAACTTCCCAGCCGCAGTTTGTGTATAGAGAATCTAATTCTATGGGCAAAACCGACATTGCTTCATCAAAAGGGGTGCAGACTTTTTGAGAAACTTGAGGAGACTTCAAAGACGTGTTTACCTTTTCGAGCTGAGCAAAGGGAATTCCGACTCATCAGCTTTCTTCCTCAAACACATGCCCTTTAGTTATTTTGCATTGAGAAATATTACTTTCCCTGCTAATTAAACTGAAATTTAATTTATTTCGATATTTCACCAGTATCTTAACGTCGTGGGATGCCAATATCCCGAAAATGACTATCTTGAACAGAATAGGCCTAAAATTTCAATCGCAAAAAGCTAAATCCTGCTATTTTCAGTCCGAATTCCTCAGATCCATAATCCGAGCTCGTAAACGACCTTGAGTCTTATCTCCCTCAGAGTATAATGATAATAATAAAGATAACACTAATGATAAGACTAGCAGTGGCTTTGAGGATATAAATCCAGAATATAAACGACTCCACTTGTAAAACCATCTCCAAGGCCAAGCCCCAAAATCCAGCCTCTCCAACTTGCAACTTGCGACTTCCAACCCGGTTTTGAATTTGAAAAGCCCGAGTGGTTGAGTAAAGATCGGACGTGAAGGTAATGGTGATTGGTGCCAAAGGGGCTGAGTCGATTAGAAGAGATAGGCTCTCTGGAAAGGGCGTAGAGGGGAACTATCAACTCATCCATTCATGTAGAATAGTTCATGGAGATGCATGTAGTTTCATGAACTCAGCTCAGAGAGGGTCCATATAATTAGGTAACCCCTTTGCGATTTGTAAGTAAAAGCCTCTTTTGGAATCCCATGGAAGATGTTATTAAAATATCTATGTATGAGATGGTGAGGATGTTAAGTGTCAGGCCGTGATTTACGAGGGTGTGAAAGCAGAGTGTATGAATAAAATATTAAATCTCTTGCACCCTCAAGGCTCAGTGTCATTGTGCAAGGCTGGAGGAACGAGAGACTTTAAATAAAAATACTTCACACTTACTTTGGAGTTTGGTGAGGATGAATGAGTTTTATGCACATCATCATCCTCCATCTAATTCATTGGATCTTCATGGATATTTCTACACCATCATATCCAATAATGTGGTTTTATCTATCTAACTCATCTTGATAGCTGACGTTATGGTAGAACCTGCTTTATAATCTTTTTAATGCAAGGGAACTTTCGTTTTTAGCCTGTTGGGATCTTACTAATATAAAATATTTAGGGATTTATTAATTATTATAGTTAATTAATAAATTGATTAAAGTATTGCTTTAGAAATTTATATCTAACATTCGTCTGTGGGAATGGATAAAGTATTTCGTCTATAATTACGCTAAAATGACTGCCTGTTCATGTGTCAGTTTGTCAACTTTGTTTCTACTCTAACCCTGCCTATAGATAACTCTTTTTTTACAATCTCGCCCCACCCGGACGATCAACCTCACCAAATTTCTGGTGAGTTACAAGTTTTTACTTGCAAAAGAACACGAGCCTTATGAACAGTGGCCCATTACCGGGCCTAGCCTAGGACATAGTTAAATACTACTGTTACAAACCTTCGGATAGCCTTCATTTCTTACAATCTCGCCCTACCCGGACGATCAACCCACAACCCACCAAATACTTCCAAAAGAACATGAGACCCTTGGTTATGAGCAGTGGCCCACTAACGGGCCTAGACAAGTACATAGTTAAATACTACTGTTACAAACCTATCCATAGCCCTAGTGATTTTTCTCCCTATCTCGCCCTACCCGGACGATCAAGCCACGGAATCCCGGCTAACTTCCAAGTTTGTACTTTGAGAAGAAAGGGTATTTGAAACGTGTGTTGTATAAAGAGACGGGAATGTCTCTATTTAGCATCGATGGTTCTGCATGTGCAAGTCTTTGGGAATTGATTCCTTTTTATGTGAAGAAAGGTTGAGGAGCTCGGGTGGGCTTTTATTTCATTGTTCACAAGATAAGACGACGGTGGGGGATTTGTGAATTCCGGATGAAATGGAGGGGAATGAGATTGTGCGTTTAGGGAGTTGAGAGGAAATTGCACGCCCATTCCCCGTGGATTCATCTATGCAAAACTCTCGCTCTGGCATCCATTCAAAATTGATCCATTCAAAACGGCCATAGTGTCCAACCACCACCGCCACTCACAATGGACACACACAAGAAATCGCGTGTCTTTCTCTCAATTGTAAAATAAAAATATATAAAGTTACCACCGAAATATAGTTGGAGTGATAACGTGTGGGCTTGGCTTTTGAAAAGGGGGATTTAAGGAGGGGATAGCCATGTCAACTTTTAATCCTTTTCAACCCCATTGTACTTTTTTCAAATATATAAAGAAAAAATATCGTGTCTGGTCATAATGAGATAAATTATGTATGCACAGGGCAGAACGGGTGACCTAGTTTTTTTTTAAACTTTTGTTAGGAATTTATTTTCAAAATTGTAGGGATTTTTTATAGTTTAAAGTTTTTTTAAAAAACAGTTTTTAAATTAGCATTTTTTGAGAAACATTACATTTTTGAAATTCAAAGTAAAAATTCGACAGTTACATTTTAAGTGTGTCCATTGTTAGTCATCGAACAATATTTCTAAGTAAATATCTACAGGCTCATTTCTAGGCCACTATTTCGAATGACCTTTTTGAAGGTCAAATATCGATTTTATGAACAGGATCATAAAGTTAGGTGTAAGTGTTTTAGTCAAGTAAATTAAATGAGCTATTGAGCTTTAAATTCCAACCAGTGGTTATGGAGGAGTAGAAATATTAACTAAGAGACAGACATTTTTAAAAAATTATAAAGTAGATGTCATATGGTAATCCATTTCAAAAATATGTCCAATGCAAACTCACTAATATCCGTCACTGATAAACCTTTTTCGGATCATCCATTCTTTTTAAATGGTTTCCAGGAACCGAAACGTGCAAGTTACCTTGTTTTAAACTCATGTCAAAGCAATTTAAAACCTCAGACTGGCTCAGACTTATAGCCCCAACCATCCAATGGTCAGTGAGTGTGACTTAATCCGTAAATAAAGTCCTCACTACTTCGGGACAACTCCATCCATAAAAATTAATGAGAGAGAGAGAGAGAGAGCGATGATACACATGACATATCCCTGGTGGCCAGGATCTAGAGAATTCCAGTAAATTAAACGCCCGGGTGTGGTTGATCACCTTGACAACCCACTCCTGACTGCCACCACCGACTTTACCAACATCTCTCCACTTTCCCATCACACCTCCAAACTAATCAAATTAATCTGGCACAGACGGACATGTGAATATACCTCCAATCCTTTACATCCTCTATATCCTTATATATAATTTTAATAAAATGTCTGTTTGTCTGTTTTGACTATTCCTGGGTAAATTAACAGGCCGATTTTAAAGCTGACTGTCTTTTATAGACTAACGAGGATATACAGAGATACATTTATAGTCTCGAAAATGTTGACCCTTGGACTTTGAAGATATTTTGAATAGGGGCCCATTGATGGGCCTGTAGACGCCTTGTACCCTATAGTTTGATATGGACTATAGTTGATGGGTATATGATATATTTTATATTTGACAAATTTCTAAGACATTAGTCACCTCTCGGAAATGTCTCTCATCGTCGCAAAAGGTTTCCAAGTCAAAAGACTTGTGGAGAGAGCCGTTAAGCACATCTCATTAGCAACGCACCGGGCTGTCCTCAAATTCCGGGTATCAAATCTCCTCTCTAAGAGTTCTAAGTTCTAACATGTTCTCAGGGAAATCGGAGAGAGATGTAATAAACCTTTGGAGGATACATATGCTAAATACCTCGCTTGGTGGTATTGATCACTAATTCCTTACAAGTTGCACAGTCAAGGGAGGGTAAATTTATTGACGCTTTTGTTGTGTGGGAACTTTTATTGGCAGGTAAGATTTGGTTTTGTCAGCATCGTAAACAGAAAAGCAAGAGTCTGCAAAACTTGGCTGAAATTGAACTCTTTTTCTTATGTCTTGAGAGATTAGAATTTAAGTCTTTCAAAATATTTTCGGAAATTATAAAGGGTTTTAAAAAAATTGAATTATTTTTAATCTGAAAAGATGACACGAGAAAAAAGTTAGGAAGGTTACCTTAAATTAAAAGTTTTCAAATTTAAAAGCACACGATCTGCACAAACTCTCTAACATTCTCAACAAGAATTGATTAGAAATAATTGTGTGTGAGTGTCACAAATTGAGTGGACCCGATGGACTAGATATGTGTGTGTCCACCTTTGAAACTTGGCGCGTACTCAATGCGTAGTTGCACATTGCCCCAAACATACCGCTGTCAATATTCGAAACTGAAATCGGAAATTAAAAATTGAAGTTACACAGGATACACAGGTTTTGAACAGTTTATGAATCATCGATTCCATATTTATAAGATATGTCAAACGAAATATGAAATTCTAAATAAATCAAACACAAGCAAAGAATCGTTCTTCACTCAACTTTGAAAACTCAATGCAGCTAAGGAATCATAAAATCCTAAAATACGATCCTCCCTTAAGAATTTGAAAAGGACATAAAGAACTTTTTTTAAACTCCATATGAGCCCTTGACAGGATTGGATTTGTTGAAAAAGAGTCAAGACTTCCAATCGGGTTAAAAGGATCTGGTAAATTTTAAATCTCAGACATGACAGAGAAACTTTCAAGACCTTTTACAGATCCACTGAGTTCCACATTTATACATACACACGACGACACACATCTTCCAATTCATTTCATTGAGCTTGAGCAGATACCTCTCAGCTCTTATGTATCGACTTATATTAGTCCATCCCAAAAAAAACTCTTAATGCCGATGACAACCAAAAAGAGATGAAAACTTTTCCCATTCCCACAACCCAATCCTCTCGTCTGTCAATCCAACCACCAAAAACTTGAGAAAAGAGCCAAAAACTATTTCAAATCAGTGTAATCCACCCTCCTGAGTTACGTCCCTCAACTTATATGCAAATTCTCTAGTCAATCTGGACATATCTGAAAAATCCGACCACCACCACCACACGTTTCTACTTTGCTCCCTTAACAAGGTTTATTAACTACGCAGCTACTTTTTCTCGATGCTTCGAAACTAAAATCGGTAGTTGAAAATTGCAAGGGACTAACTTATTTTGCACTGCCTAGTTACACTAACATTAGCTGGGAAATGGAGACAAAGGCTATCGTTGGGATTTTGTTAGGAGCAGAAATCGGTAGAGCCCCCCGGCCGCCCCCGGGCATTTGTCACATAGTCAAAATCGGCCGATCCTTTTTTGAATAAAAGTATAACCTTAATGGCATTAATTAATAGTCAAAGCCAGATCATTCCCCCGTACAGCTATCTACTCTATAATTCCCTTAATGTGTCTGTTTGTATGTTTCCCCACCCATTATTAACTACTGGGGCAATTTTAAAGCAGAATAGCTCTTATGGTTTACTCAACTAGTTAAACTAGACATACAATCAATATGCTGTCAGAAATCTCAACCTTTGACCCCCTAAAAGGTTCTTAACAATAGGGGTCCCTAAATCAGTTAATAAGCTTCCTCAACCTCTGGTCTACTGTTCCTTGCTCCTCCCATGTAAATTAATACAGGGCCAACCTTGCTCCCACTTTATACTACATTCGGATACAATGTGTAAAAAGATTTGGCACAAATCACGTCAATATATAATCTTGTAAAAAATCCGAAAACAACCCTAGGCTAATTTTTCGAAATCCAACTTGCGTTTCCCATAATTTGAAATTTTATTTTCTTAATCAGCCTCTGCCCCCCCAGCATAATTTATGAACGACCCTCAAGTGCGTGGATAGAAAGTGTTATCTAGTGTAATAAAAGGGCCTTTGCCCATTTCCTCAATTCGGTAGTACATAAAAGATTTCATCACAAAATGAAACTTACTGGGTGAATACGACGGGAACCACTGGGTTTGCCTGTGAAATATACAGCCCTCGTTTACAATACAAAGAAGATAAAGAAAAAATTCCGACCTCTCGTATTTAGAAAAGTATTTCCCTTTACTAAGTTTACACATCTCTCATCCCGTTTCATCTCCACGCATACATAAGACGAATGCGGAAGTATTAGGACCCGCTCCGGCCACCCGTCTGTGAAATTACCTAGGAAATAGCAAATTGAAGACGGAGGGATGAACTATTTCCATTTACTTTTGATTATTCAAAGGAAATTCTCAAGTCTGGAGATCTCTCCAGGAGTCTCCAGGAATTGGAAATCAATCCAAAGAACTTGAACGAATCTCTCTCCTAAAGCTCCTCTCTCTCCTCTGGGCTTCCAATTCAGTTTTTGTTTCACTAAATTGCCCCCCTCTTACTCAGCTCCACTGCCTCTCAACTCTTTGAGGGTTCCCAGCCCTTTGACTTGACAGGCTAAACAAGACTCACAAAACGTCCTACCGAATTTTTGACAAGCTTACCCTTGCCTCGAGCAATTTCATTGATCGAGGAATTTTGAAAAAAAAATTTACTTCAGTTTCAGTCCAACGATTAGCTAGAAAATTTTAAGGCATGGCATCATAATTCTATCCCTGGGCTCCTTAGTCAAGTGCATGGAATGAGCGAGTAGCATTCAAAATCTGCCCTATTAGTTATTTATTGAGGAGTTTTAAATCAGACAAACAAACAAAGAAACAGTTTGAGAGAATTACAGAGTAGATATATCTGTCTGTTTAATACTGCGACATGCGACATACTGCATTAGCCCTTTACTCATTGGATTTCTGAGTTGAATTATGTCTGTCAGTCCGTCCGTCTGACTAAACTAGACTATAACTAACGTTAAGCCATAAATTTTGCATACAACATACAATGTACAGCTCGACATGGATCACAATTTGTAAATATAGTACATCTATATACTGCGCCAACTATTGGCGCGGACTTTAAATGGAAACTCAAAAATTGTTCCTCTGAAACTTGGGTATATCCGTTGGGAATGGTTTATTGGCGTGACGGTCAAACAGACAAACAGACCAAGGTATCTACAAACGTCAAATTTCGGCCGCAAAAGCAAATGAAAATAAAAACACACACGGACAAAGAAGAGAGTCTATAGAACTAGATTTATGACAAATGATTGTAGGATTAAGCTAGCCCCTTTGTCCACTTGTGTTTTGTGTTTGAAAGTTTTTTAACAAGTCCCTTTGGTGGGAGTACATAGTTTTTATATTCCTTATACAATCCCCCTGACACATTGAACTAAACTGGGAATCAGTGATGCCATCATTCCACACACAGTCCCCAATTGTCCAACCTAATCAATGGCCCATACTGCCAAAAACTTGAGCCGGGAAAAGTTTGCCGTTGACAGCTAAAACATTTTCACCAAACAGGGAAATGCAATTACAACTTTTTCTATAACAGAGACATGTTGCCAAGTCTTGGAGAATTTTCAACCCCCAACGGTCCTACAACCTTTTATTTCAGATAGTTCAAATTTTTATTTCAACTAAGGACCCCTTTGGGATTTTTTATAAATTGTTCAAACATACGCTTCATATCTTTTTAAATCTATAGTGGGTCATGCTACTTTTATACCTTAATAAAAACTCTTGTCGAATTACCCGAACACGGGATTCTTATCAAATTACCCTGCCAAGATGGACACAAGATTATTTTTTTTATTAACCGGCATGAAATAACATCATTTAAATATGCAACTGTTATTTTTGTGTTGCATGTGTGCAAAAAAAGTTTATGGATAGTTTTTAGCTGTTTCAATTTTTCAAATAAAATTTTAAAGATAATTTTAAGGGCGGACATGTACGGGTGTGCCAGTTTAGCATAAACCTATCTACTCAATAATTCTGTTTAAATGTCCGTTGGTCTGCCCATCTGTCCAATACACTTGCAAACCGACTGAGCCGATTATAAAACCGAATTGCTAACTCGATCCACTTGACTAAATATGCTGGATATATAAATAGAAAAGTCCAAAAAAAAATCGACCCTTGACCTTCAATAAGGTCAAAAAAAAGTTAGCCCCGTTCGAGCATGGGATTTACTAGTTTGACATATTCTATGTACAAATCCATATAGATTTTGAAAACTTTACCAGCTTTGTAGTGAGGCAATTGTGTAGTGAGGTTGGGAATAAATATTTTATACCCCACTTGGAAATCAACTTTTATTTACTCCACAGAGAAAAGGCGAAACTGTAAGAGAAGCTAACGGGATTTCTGAGAATCCTTTGTGAGAGCTCCAATCCAATCATCCTTCTCAATCTGTCAGAAATATATTTTTATATCTCAAGAATGAGAGCATATCATCCAAAATAAATAATCCACACTCCACCACAAAAAACTAAAGTGACTTTTTAATGTGAAAAACTACCATTTCCACTTCATATCAATTCCCAAGAAAAAATCCCTTTCATTGTTTACAAACAGTATTGATTATTTATTATTAACTTTGTCGGGATGTAAAATATCGCTTAATCTGTCAAAACAGCTACAAGTTTCTAGTTGTAAAACAATTACTCACCCATCACAATTACATGAGAAAAAACGGGTTTAAAAACCGGGTCACACTCTCCGTAATACAATACCTTCCATTTTGCTCCGTCTTGAGAAAGGAAAAATCCACGTGCTTAGATTACAAATCCTTTTTAAGCCAAACACCCAACCTGTCTTCATTCTTCAAACAATTATTTCAGTTTAAAAACTTTTCATTCATAATTCTTACTCCCATTTATTGAAACAAATAGTATTTTCCCGGGGGCAATTTAAAACCTTTGCAATATCCTTAAATTAAAACATAAGGCTGAGAGAGACTTTATAAGATTGTATTGTAAGGGCCGTTCAGAAATTGTGCCACGGTAAATGACATTTTGCAATCATTACAATATTTTGGGGCAAGTTAAAACAACTTACTCTATGACTTTCGGATGCTAATGCTGTAACATGTGCTCTAACTTGCTGAGTTTTGGGCTAAAGGAAAATAGTTGCTTAACAAAATCTAACAAAAATGTCCATAGCCGGTTCAAGGCAGCCATTTTCTATGGAGCCGAAACTTGACAAGTTAGAGCTCATGCCACAGTACATTCATAAATAGAAGGGAGCAAAAACATAAGTTACAAACTTTGTGAACAGACCTTAAAAACTAGCTGTTAAAAACTTCCCTTGATTCAGAAGGTAAGTCTAGTCTTGGAATCCTCATAAGCAGAAGGGATATAATTAGGCTTAAGGATTTTAAAGGATCAGCCCCAGAACAGGGAGTGTGAGTTAAGTCGTCGGGTAAGGAATAAATCCGGTGAAAAGAGGGGAATTAAAAAGTTTCGCAACACTTGGCTCCTTTTAATAAATGATCCCCAGACCCCTTGATCATTTCCACCAGAGTGGGCTAACTTTAATAATAATATGTTGAGAGAAACCCGCCTGGCCACACTCGCCTATACAATCTCATAATATATCTCGGAAATTAAGCATTAATTATTCCTCGTCCTTTGTGGGCCGAATTTCGTCAAGAAAGTTCTCCCTTGTGGGGATATCACATTAAAATGTCCTCCTATTTCGAATAATGTCTTTGTAATATTAATCACGGTCGTAAACTATGCCCATTTCAGCCTAATCCGGGCATTTCAAATATTCCGCTCAACCCTTTCACAGCGAGATCCTGTGTGCGAATTTAAATAGCTCAGTGTGTTCCAGTTCTTAAAGTTCACTTTCATTTCTCAGAGATATGAGGTCGGAGTTTTTTTATATACTATTTTGTTATTAGTGGAGACATGGAAGTTTGTAGTATTATTTATCTCCATTATTATTAGTTGGCCAGTGGGGTTTTAATCTTGCTCTGGGAAATGGGACTGGGAATTTTAATTCAGAGAGGACTCGCAGGGAAAATTAAACAAAAGAATTTTATGAGAAAATCATTTAAAGATAGGTATTAGAGAGTTTGCGATATTTTACTTTTTATTGGCATTTCTCTAAACGATTGCCTCACACGGTAAATTATTTGTTGGTGGAAAATTTATAATGGATCAATTCGATTGTTGAGCTTCAATTCTAAACTTGACCTGATGACCTGTAATTTGGAACCCAACAAAATACAGAATTTTAAAAAACGTGCTTACTTTGAAAGTTTCCTCATCACGGATAGACAAGATGATTTTGTGTACATGAACGAATTTCCAACGACTATTCATGGCAAGATAAATAAATTGTAACTCTACCGCAAACTCTCTAACACGCACTTGCAACAAATTGTAATAAAAACTATAGAAAAGCCCAAGTTTATAGTAAAAGAGCAGTAAACGCCAAGTTGATATGAATTCCCAGACTTTTCAGACTGTCAACTCGATTTGTATCGAAATTTGAGTTGAGATGGGAATTGGTCCACTTGGCCATGGACCATGACGTCATCCCTTCACTTACTTAACTCTTGAGCGACAACTTAGTTGGTATCGCTTCTCTGATGGTCACTTGAAAAGTTTACAAGCCTCGGACCAAAACCCTATACAATATCTACGTGCGGTTAAACCTACTTGTGTACAATCCTTAGCATATATATACATACATATATAAAAGTATGTATATATATATGTTTTTTTCAATATCCACTTTTATCCTCCCAAGCTCAGGTTTCAAGAGCCATGACAAGTTGTACAAACTAAATTTCATGCTTTCACATGGAAGTACATGAAACGTGGAAAAAGGCTCTCTATTTCTTCCCCAACTTTTCCAGCCCTCAAACTCAAGTGTTTGGAAGTAATCTCAGGAAATAATCCAGGACTAACAAGTGCTAAAGAATATAAACTGGGTATTAAGATCTCTACAGATGAGAGTTTTAAGATAGCAACTTTGAACTTAAATTCTAAATCATGCTAAAAAACTTGATTTTAAATAAAATCAAACAAAGAGCATGAGAGGAATCTTAAAAGCCGAAAACTTCCACTGTCTCAAAAAACCCGAAAAAATCATTGCCAACGGATATAAACAAAGTTTCCAGGAAATTAAATTCGGTTTCTATTTAAAAGTACGCGCCATGAGTCACGTAACTATCCAAACATCAAAATAGGACTAAAAAAACTGATTTTGAGGGTCACCGAAGTGACCCGGCTCCAGCAACTCTATTAAAGGGGTCTGATGGCTAGGGGATAGTTCAGGATAGTTTTCAGAGTTATCGTCCTCACGGAGAGACGGACGGAGCATTCGCATCAAAACTCCTCCACTCAGGTCAAGATAATTTCCTAGACTGCTAAAAACGTCCCTTGGGTCATTCATGGGTTCACGAGGTCCTTAAAACTAGTCCTAGGTGCCAAATGACATTTTCCTCCATCCAATCCTAATTTAATGGCTCTATAGACTTTATGAACTATATTCAACGATTCCCCTTAACAATCGGTCAACATGGAATTCCGATACTTGAGCCCCGAAAGTTTAAAACAAATCTCCTTGATTGAGCATATTTACCCGACCCTGCTAAATTCTTGAATCCAACGAAATAGGAAATGAAAATAAATTCAATTTAGCTCTACCACCAAACTTTTTAATTCAGCTCAGCCCTCTGAATAGTTTTTTTTTTGGGGTGGGGTTCAAGGTTGAATTTAAAAAGGATCTACTCCAACTTATAAAATGGTGGGATAGTGTAAATGAGAAAATCCTTTTGATTCCCCAGGGATTATTTATCCACCCAATTATGTAGAAAAAATATAAAATCCTATAGGATTTCCAACTCGAGTTGCATGGCTTTTTTTAGTTTCTTATTCAATTCACAGAACCAGCTGTAACTAGCTCTTTTCATAGTGTTGACTCTCTTTTATAGAAACTCAAGATAGCTAAAGGCTACAAAGGGACAAAGAATAGATGACCTCATAAAAATCAATTAACCCAGCTAATTAATCTACAATTTTTTACACAAGAAAAGAGGTTTAAAGTTCAATAGAACTACTACGTCCATCATCTGTAATAAGCCACCACAAGGCCAAGGGGACCATTTTCTGTTTCAGTTTCAAACTATCGCCGTTTTTGGAATAGTTTGGAGTGGTGAAATTTTGAATTCCTTCAAATCCTATAAAGTCTTTACAATACGCTCAAGCTGTGAATATGTAAATAATGAAGAATTTTACCCATCACTAAATCATTCAACGGGTACTCAAATAACCCGAGATATTTTAATTGAAGTTATAGTTAATATTAATGTCAATATCGATATCAATATCCGTCTCAATATTAATTATTGGAGCCACAGGACGAGGATTGGCGGTGGTCGTGGTTACCGCCGTTGGTAGTGGTCTAGTGGTGGTCGTCATTGGTAGTGGTCTAGTGGTGGTCGGTAGTGGTCCCATCGTGGTTGGTAGTGGTCCCATGGTGGTTGGTAGAGGCCCCATGGTGGTTGGTCTTGGTGAGGTCGAGACGATTGGTTCTGTCGTTGCTGAGGTTGTTGTAGTTGGGGACTCAGTTGTCAAAGCATCACAGTAGTCAATGTCTTTACTTCCGTGTTCGAATTGAGCCCAGGGGAGAAGAGCGGGGGTGGAATTTGAAAAGCATGTAGGATCCAAGGTTAAACTCAGGCAGGTTACTATATGAAAAAAATATTCTCATTAGAAAGTACCAAATTATAAAAACAACTTCAATTAAAAATACAGTTTACTTACAATTGCCTCCAATTACTTGAGCAAGTGTGCATTCCTGGCAACAAGGACAATAATCATTTTATACTTTTTGTATCTTACTCATGTTAAAAATTATTGAGATTAACATGGCTAACGACAGCAACAGTGAAACAGAAAGTATAAATCCGAGTTTGCTCAGTTGAATCTCTATCCGCTGGATTCTGACTTGTACTTTCTATCTTACTTTTTCTATCTCACTCATGTTAAAAACCATTGAGATTAACATGGTTAGCGACACGAACAGTGAAACATAAAGCATAAATGTGGCTAGAATTAATAATCCTCGTTTTCACTTACACCCACGACATGGTTGATACTACATCGTACCGCTTCATTAATAACGGGTTGAACTAGTCCCATTAGTCCACACTACACAAGTTTAAAAACTGTCTCCGCAAGTCCTACCAAACTGTCCAAAGGCATGGAATTC
Organism: Agrenia bidenticulata; assembly: GCA_034694785.1. Taxonomy (NCBI): domain Eukaryota; kingdom Metazoa; phylum Arthropoda; class Collembola; order Entomobryomorpha; family Isotomidae; genus Agrenia; species Agrenia bidenticulata. The sequence continues at coordinate 12,903 of JAQFYM010000494.1, read as the reverse complement.
CCATCTAAGGTCGTGTTCTCTCCGTGTCCACTCAAGTTTTTGAATCCAAGGTCAACTGAAAATGTATCCAGGTGCAGTTTTCCAATGGCGGCCCTGCCCGTTGCCTCCACCCTGAAAAATACGTCATTCACCGAAGCTGCAAGTAGACCTTGTCCTTGAATGCTGTGAGGACCTGGCTCCATGAACAATATGTCCGACTCCGCAGTCTGCTCTAGTTGGTAAGGTCCCTTAAATGCCACGGTTGGGACGCTATAGTCCCACTTGATAGAGACTTTGCCTACTAGTCCAACTGTTAAATCGTCAGTCACCTTGGACAGCCCTGTGACATGAGGGGTACTATTCAAAGGGTTGTAAATATTTCTGAGATAGTTAAATTTATTTGAAAGTTGATGCCTTGGGGCTTAATGTATCGGGGGCCTTACCACCAGGAGAGATACCCTTCGGATTTTATATATGAAGAGTTAAAGGTCAGAGGGATTTGAAGAGTGGGAATTTGTCCAGGGTCTTGGGATGGGGGCAAAAGTGTGGCCATGGGTACTAGGTTCGCAAGGAGTAGCTCCTTATGCAGCCGACTGATGAAAAGGTTCGAGATCCACTTGGCGATCGCATCGTTCGAGTCTGTAGTCAAAAATAAAACGCCTGTTCTATTAACAAGTCTGTACTTTTTTATACGGAATATTAAAGTCTTGAGCTTACGTTCAATCAATTTAGTTACGGGGATCCTTAGGCCTTGAGTAGAGATGGCAAAAGCCACAAGTATTAAAAATACCTTCATGATTGGAGAATTTAAAAAGTTTTTTGAAATAATTTCAGGTGCCAAATTGACAATCGAGCCTTTGAAGTCTGTTCAGATTGAGCTGGAATGATCAAGTGGTTGCATCCTTAGCAATTCTCATTGATATATTTAGATAAGTTCATTTTACATTTGATTGATTACCATTCACAATTGAAATTGATAAGGGTGGGTTAAAGCAATTCATCAATCATACATAACACGTGGCTTTTTAAATAAACCTGTGACTTGGAAAAAAGTATAAGCTAAAAATTGTAGAAAATTTAATGAGCTTCAAAATTTTTAGCATTCCTTTTGAGGGCCCGAGATGGTGAGTCCAAATTTTAATTAGAGACTTGAGAGAGATTTTTTTAGCAGAGTTGGTACGCTTTCTAATCAATTGCTCTAACGCCTCCTTAATTATGATGAAAAGGCTTATCTATTGACGCAGTTGAATTTATTCTCATTTGAATAGCCTTTGTAATCGTTTATCGATTCAAGTTCAATGTTATTGACTTCAGTTATTGAAACGTTGCAAAAGAATCCTAACTAATCATTCCTTGTATCCATTTGGAAAGATAAATATGAAGGTCATTGGTCAGAAAGGTGATAAATATATTTGACAATTCAAAGATTCGACTCCTGGGCCTAATTTTATGATTTAATTCATCGTTGCTTGGTTAGTCAATAGCCTGAATTTAAAAATTTATTTTCCTTGAAAAGAAATGTGCTTGTTAAATTTTGAAAAAGTAATTTAATCTATAAATACTACGTTTTTACTAAAACCGACAGCGTTTTTTTATAAATTCTTTAAAATCTCATTGACGTGCCTAAGATCATTTAAAAAAAACGATTGTAAGTAATTGTATTAACACAAGGAACAAGAAATGGGACCGTAGTGGAAAGTTGTAATAGTTTAAAAGGAACGTTTCTCTCTAAAAGTTTGGGAAACTTGCTGCTGAGCCATACTGCCCTTTTCCCTTTTAGTAAATTCACAAAGGAAATGTTGTAGAGACATGAACATAATTTGCTAATTGACCAACACTACCAGAACATGTAGCTAAGTAGCTTAAATTAGACCATAATTATTAGCAATTTTCTATTAGGGCTATAGGCTAGTAGACTACATCAGGACTGGGTAATGATGATATCATAAAAATCATAATAATCGTCTTGCGTGCAAATCTTTAATCATATTGTAATCATTCTTTTTCGGCGTCAAACTACCTCAAAGAAACCACCCAGCTCTATCTACACATTTCTACTAGGACGGACTTGTATATTTGTATGCAAAAATTTAAGCGGGTTAATTGCTTTTTAATTGCTTTTAAATGATTTTTTTTAACGATATTTGAAAATCTCCGTAATTACTATCAGTATTGAATTCGGATGGAGAGCTATGCATATGATATTACAATTCTTTTAATGAATCAATTGCGTTTTAAAGCTTAAATTCCAACTTTTTGGCTATACTCAATCAATCAATAATAAACTGTTTGAATTCTTTTCGAAATCTTTATCATAAAACGTAAAAACACATTTCATATTATTTAAATTGTTTTTGTTTCTAGTGGAAGCTGTGTGGCCGGTTGCATTGTATTTAAAGTACAGATTTAGAGCTAATGATCGTACTCAAAATTTGACACGATATGTAGGAATGATTTAGCTTTGACCAGTTTGTGTATTTAGGTTATTAATTCTACGTTAGATTACTTTGCGTATTTAGTTGGATCAAATGAAATTTCCCTTTTCAAACTTTGCTTTATAAAACTGATCTCTAGGAGGTAAACGATTCATTCAATCTGACCTCGTCACCTCAGAAGCAGTAGTAGTTTTTAGTATTTTATTTTGAAAGTATTTACGAAAACCCAAAAAGAATTTCAAATTTTAAACTTATCAAATATTTGACATGTATCTAATTCGAAATGATTATTCCGCTGATCTCAAAATCGTTTGATTATAAATGGTGTGACCCAAGTTCAAAAACCCCAACTGCAATTTAAATCCCATATTTTAAAGTTTTAAAACAGAACGATTGAAATTCCATACGGACGTTGTTCGAAATTGATTTTAAAATTTGCCATGAAGTTCCAACGCTACGTGACATACTTGTCCATCGGGTTGATAATTCTTACGGAATTGTGCTCATCGACATTATTAGCCGGAGCTATGTTCTACTACCTAATGGGATCCTACCTCACCCGGCAGATGATTCCCAACATTCTAGCAACTATTTTTAAATCCCGTAAGTCCTACCCGAATTTTTGATATCACAACTTTAATGCCCAGATAAATATGCAAAACTCTTGTGCTAAAGGCTGAAAATAAAAATGTCTAATTCAAAAGTAGAACAACCACAAGGAAGTATACAAATTCAACCCAGCTTGGGTCAGTCCGAAGAGACGGTAACAAATTATAGAATCCAGTTTGAATCCAACCCGGCCAACAATCCGATCGAAACTAGTAACGAAGGGATCCCTCAGACAATTAAACCCGACCAACCTCTCCTTCAAACCAGAAGGAACGATAAATACACGAAGAACCTTGGGAATAAATCCGATTCAAATGTGCCCATCAAAAAGTATGTTATTTTGATTTAAGCTCATTTATAATATCACTTCCGCTTTTCATATCTTACTAATGTTAAAAAAAACTCAACACTGGTAAGGTATCAAATGTGAAAAAGAAAGCAAAACTAAAATCCAGGCTTTAAGCTCATAGGATAAATTCTTTTTAACCGATTTTTCTTAAGCTTTCGATATCTTACTTGTGTTAAAAAAATCGCAACATGGTTAAGGTATCAAGTGAAAGAGAAAGCAAAACTATGAACTTTGATCTCGTAAACAAATTATTTCTACCCGATTTTTAAAAATAACATTTTCTTTGAAATTTAAAAAAAACATTAAATAATTCCAATATTTCCAGGAACATAAGCCCTAAATCCGAACTCACCGAAAATGCAGATGCGAAAGATAGTGAAAGTGCTGAGGATATGTCTGTAAAGCCAGAGTTGACTATTTCAGAAGAGCTCGCCGGCTTCGAGGTCAAAGGGGACGAAGATGCGGCCAATAAAGCAGATGAGGAATTGGTTGATGAAGACCCTTTGAATTTCTACTACGTCATGAAAGATGAGCATAAGAAACGTCAGCATCGACTTAAAACCCAAGAGGGTTTAAATAGGATTAATTATTTTATTAATCGAGATGAGATTTTAAATAGAAATCGAGTTAATAATGACCCACCACCAACACCACCAACACAGCCATTACGAATTCGGTTACCAGGAGTTCGGTTAATTCCAAACTTGAAGAGACCTCGGGGGCAGTTTTTACCCATTTTTATTCGCTACCCAAACCCATACCCTAGAAATCTTAAATAGAGGGCATTTAATTATTAATCAAACACTTAATTAATAGATTATGAAAAATATTACAATAATACTAGTACAGGGACACAATGGTTTTTCTAAATTCCATTGTTTTCCATTGAAAATTATTAAAATACATTTTTTAAATGTGACACAATTTAAAAAATTATATTATTTGTATACCTGAAAAAATATTTTGAATGAATTTCAAACCACATGAAAATTTTTTATTTTATTTACACTACCAAGGTTTAAATTTTTTTTAAAGTTTCTCGTTTATTTTGGAAACTTTAGCTGAGCACTTAAAAAATCCCTTGTAAATAATTATGGGCTATGCGTATTGTAGGAGGGGCAAGGGCATAAGAAAAGAAAAATTAAACGTTTCAGATCCACCAAAGCGGGTTTTGTTGGTTGGGTCGGAGGTTTTTTTTCTCGGTTAGTTTGGTATTTTGTTATTTCATAGCCAAGATACTTACGATTTAAAAGGAGATGAAGGCCCATGAATGTCAAACTACCATCAAATAATTTTTACAGTGTCAATATGCTAACTTTTAGTTTCTTAACAAGATTTTTCAAACTTTGATTACGTAAACTTTTTATTTTTGAAGAAATTTTAAAAATATTTGTTCTATTCGTAATTTAATAAAATTCTTGAACTAGGGGCCAAGCAAATTCCACAGACGATCTGTCCAATATGGCAGTTGTAAATGGACGATACACATGGCAAATCGTACAGTCTAAATCTACTTCTAAATTCAACTTTGAAATACGATTTTCCATATTATTCAAGTTTAAGCCACAGATTATTAATTAATTAGTATAACAATTAGTTTACAATTGGTTATTAATCTTTTCTATAATAAGGATGGAAAGTTTGAAAGTTGATGATTCAGGTAACTCGTCACTTGTTTGGATCCAAATGAATGACTGAGGAATTTTTTAAATTATTTTATGACCTCAACAATGGCCAAGGACACCCTGTATATATTTTGAATGACGGATTTGCAAACAAAAATAAAAAGGAAAGGATAAAGAGAAGCGATTATTTTTAATCCAATTGACTTACAGAGTTTGATAGTCATGGAATTTATAAGCCAAAGAAGCTTTTGACCTACCTGTGACGTGGATCGTTTGTATTCCTCCATTGAACTCGGAAGAGCAAGTCATTGGATTGAAATTCAAATAATATTACAAATGCACATGCAGAGAATGTAAATTTCTTTAAGAGCCATAAAACCCGGGTCTTTTCACTCCGATCTTACTATCTTGGATTTTTGTGTGACTTGGATGTTTTTATTTCTGGGCTTATGTCGGTTGAAGCTTGCAAATTTGGAGGTGAATGGTTTCTCAGAATAAGAAAGCCCATTAGCCTTCAAGTTAAATGGAAGGGCACACACGTCTTTCAATCTCCGGGTTTCATCTCCCTTTTCAGAAATTATATTCATAGTTTTTTTCGGAGAAGTTAGGCTTTACAAACGGTTTTTTAAATGAAAATTAATTGTTTTGACCGTTTTCTTTTAATTTAGGATAAATTACTTCAAAATAAAATTCCATGGTTTAAACCGATTTTCATCCGTGGCCCTTTTCAGTTTTCAGTAGTCTTACGCTTTTATAGAAAGTTTCACTTATAATTTACGTTAAAAAAATTCATTTTTATTCCATTTTCTCATTCATAAAACCAACTGCTAATCAAGAGCTTATATTAATTATCAACCTTTACAAAAAGTCCCCTCACAGATGCATAATTTGAACAATCACTTTCCTAAACAAGTCTTGGCAAATCTGAACAAGTTCAAAATGTGACTGGAAATTACTGAGGAAATTCGCCTCTTCTACCAAAACCTCAAAAGCTCTACCGAACCTTTCAGCCCTTATCAGCTCCTTGGAAAACTCAAGATTGATCACAACATCCATTAGCCTTTTGACCTTTACATCACACATTTGACCTGTGATCAAAACAGGGTTCTTGACCGTAGAGTCCTCAGAGAACCGATTCTCACAGGCAAAGCACTTGCATAGAAACTTGTAATTCTCCAGCAAGTACTTTTGCCTGTCTGGAAAAGTCATCCTGGTAAAGGGGGCCTTGTAGGAAATCAAAAGCTCTTCTCCTTTTCGAATCAGTCTAGAGCTAAGCAATGCACTGAGGTCCACCTTAGTCCCCTTGATAAATATGGCATTAGGGTCACAGGAATGGTTGCACAATGCCACAAGTGGAAACACCCCCGTTGCATATGAAGACGTCGTCGTGCCCATTGACTTCTTCTTGGCTTCTGAGGTCCACAATGGCTGGGACAATGGACCCGACGTGGTTCTCCATTCACACAGGGACAATATGTTGAACTCCAAGCTCTCATATAGCCTCAGGATTAATGAACTTACAAATACCAAGAACTCTGGCTCTGTCCTCCTCTCAAAGAAATCCGTCGTTTGCTGCAGCAGATTTGTAAGGAAAATTGACTTGAACTCCTTTGACCTGGCCAAACTTGTGAGGTCGTCAAAGTCAAGGGGGATTCGATGAGATATGAGGTTGAAGACTGGGAGGTACGACTCTGGATTGTAAACTCCGTCATCTTCCAACCCGGTGATCCCTTCGGATTGATTTGCAATTACCTGACCACATGACCACAGTTTGTGCAACTGCTCTGGGCCAGTTTTTGACAAGATTCTCAGAATTATTAGAGACTCGTCATGAAAGGATTGGGTGCTGTGGATATAAGGTAGGTACTTGTGCTCGTTGCCGGATACAGTGTCAAGGGCTTGGTTGAGACATGTCTTGTTACAGTACAAGCCCTGTAATCATTAAATAAAGTTAAAGAATTAAATTCGAAGGGGTTCAATCGGGAGGTTGACAGGGGGGACAAATGCTTAAATGGACTTACAAAAGTTGTCAAAGAGTTCGGGATTCCTCCTAGAATGGGTTTGGTGCAGAAAGCACAATGCTCAGTGTCCCAGTTTTTAAGCCGGTCCAATACCGTCACAAACCCACGATCGACTACCATCGGAGTTCCTGAAATTGGACAGCACATAAATTTTTTAAATAGATGGGGTTCAACTTTGACCGCTAACCGGGTAATGGATTAGTATCCATATATTTTAGTTCAAGTTCTAACATACCCGGTGGGATATCTTTAGTAGCGATAAGCCGTCTTCCACACTCCGGACTGAACTCAATTTGAATGCAGTCATCTCCCCCTTTGATGAACAAACTCGGGGATTTGAGTTGAAGAAATTTATCTTCACAAAATGCTTTTCCATCCTCTCCGAAAGAGCCCGGGTGGTTCATCTTCTTAAGGGACTCGCACTTTTCCCTCCGAGTCGAAAGTTTGCGAACGACCTCCTCGCTGAGTTTGTATAAAAGAGCAGAGTCCAAGTCTGAAATGGCTTTATCCAACTCATCGATGTAGAGGAAAAGCGCGGATCGGTTAGAATAGGCGAGCCCTTGTGCCTCGCTGCCAGTGGGGGCAAAGGCCAAGGCTAAATTATAGCCTCGAAATGCATGAGCTACATCCTGAGCTTTGTAGGCCGTGTTTCCAACTTCTCGAAAGGAGGCTGAGAGGTCCTCTGATTTTCCGAACCCTGAAATTGAAAAGTTTCGAATTAAAAAAAAATTCAATTTAAAATTGATTTAAAAATGAAAAAAAGTGTCATTACTCTGAAAATATTTTTGAGGGATGGGGCTCCACTGAAAATATTTATTCAACACGTCCACTCGCTCCAAACAAGTTTTGCAAATCTCAATGTCTTTTTGCACTTTGGATTTATGCAAGGAGATATTTTGGACAAAGGTATGCAGGACTGATTCAAAATGCTCACTATCCAGAAACAAGGCTCCTTTGAACACATCACGAACCAAGGCTACTGACATTTTAAAATGTTTTTTGCAATAAAACCAATAAAATAACTCATAACATTTACAAACGATTGGGTTTTTTTTATTACACGGAAAGTGTAAATATAAATAATTTATTATCGAGACACACACGTACATACACACCAAAGCAAAACACAAGAGAGGAATAAATTTAGAGCTCGAGAGTCGGGTCTAAGAAGCTCTCGAACCTCTTAAGACTTATTGGGGGAGTTTGTATTTGTCTGGGAAATGTACTAAATCTTCACTGCTCCTTGTTCTCCTGCCAAAATACCATATAAATAAATTCTTATAATGTGGCAGGGAAATATATACCAACTTGGTCTAAACTTAGTCCCCAGTATTAAAAATCTTGGCAGGGCGGGTGTTCGTTTTCCCATCCTTTCGTATCATTAATACGTCCGTCTCTATCTGGATTCTCATATTTAAATAACCCTTGTCGAATCGCAACCCTTCCATATGGCTACGAACGTCGTCCTGGTAGTCTAATATAAAACAGGCTACGTCCCTCTCCATTGGGATCTTCTCCCGAATGCTTGACACCGGAATGTTAAATGACATCTTACTTTCCTGCACCAAAAAAATTCTTCCGCTAAAAAGTGGAGCTACAGAATCCGCACGACTGCATAACCATTTTTAAATTCCTCACCTTTTTCTTCAAAGTAATTATTGACCTGTAGTCCTTGGCTTCTTCCATCGCTCCAACAACTTGAACCCACATTGAAAGTTGTAACATTCCCTGCCCTCCCACCGATTTGCACTGGAACCTGAAGAGGAAGAACTCCCCGTCGAACCTCAAAATCGCCGGTAGAAACACATAATTCATCGGCTTAGCTAAATGAATCACACCGAGTTAGCAAGATTTTCAAACAATGCCAGAACAGCATTTAATTCTAAACGACTTACAATCAATTTTTATAGTCAGCAATCGCTGGAATTCGTAACTTGCGTCGTCCTGCGAACATCCTTGAACGTCGTGGTGAGTCATCAAATGGTTGATGAATTCCAAAACTTTGAACCAATGTTTGGTCCCTTGGTCTTCAACACTGCAGAATAGACAGATGACTTCCCTAAAATCGGTTAAAAAATCATTCTTAAATGCTCCTCTTTAGTTTCGAAATCCCATAGTCCAACAAAACTCACCGTTGCTCACACTCATCTTCGATATGGGCTGCCATCAGCGCTCCCTTCCGAACTTCATTGCACCCCCGAGGGCAGGAAAAAGTCCCCTTGCCGACCAGCTCTTCCAAAGCAAAGCTCCGGGTGCACCGGGAGTTATACGACTCTTTGCAAATCGGGCATTTCTTATCCCTCTCTCCGAATAGCTTCTCCAGGCAGTATTTACACACGTGGTGACCTCTGGAACTACACAATTCACAAAATCAACCGTAGCCTTATCAACGAGTCTCATTAACAATTGAAAAATCTTTAAAGCCGACTCCTAGTGACCTGGAGATGACTTACCAGAGACGAATTTCGCCAAAGGGGACACTGAAGCAGACAGGGCACTCCACAGCAGATCGAAACACGTCCTTCTCTGGCCATTCCTCAATCTCGTTCATTTCCACTTCTTTCAAGGGCAGCTCCGTCTTCCGCAACTCAGTTCCCTTAGTCTCCTCACTAATTAAATGGATTTTATTTATTTAACGTGTGAACACAGGTTTTAATTTAAACATAGCTTGAATTGTAACTAAGTTTCCTTACCCAAACCCTTGAGATTTTGAAGATGATGATGCCGCCATGATGTGGTATGTGGAAGATACTGAAGATGTAATTGTAATTACAATTTAAGTAGGATAATTAATTAATCAGAATAAATTTATAGATTTCTGCAACTTGAAATGAAATGGTGGAGAGCGAGTAGAGCGACCAACCGACTGAGTGAGCACTGTGATCGTGAATGTGAGTCCAACAGCGGCCAACCCATGCACTTCTCCAGTTACTTCAAAGAGGGCCATCCATAAATCATTTTAACATCTTTAATGGAGTAACACGGATGGAATTTTATTTAAGCTTACCCTTAGTGCCCAATATTCTGTTCCACGTTTTATACAGACCTTCGGTATTACATGAATGGTCCATCTCAGCCATTTTCCTTGGGCCACCACCATCTAAAGTTATTCCTAACGCCACGTATCAAATGTATCTCTAAAATGGTTTATTAAATTAAATCTCATCGTATTTCTCGGCACGCTCTGCAATGAGGATGCCGTCGTTTAGTTAAGTCATACATTCAAAAGTCAAAATATAACTTTCGGCAACTTGGTAACTCTAAACTATGGCCAGACATTTATTCATGTCTCGGTAAAATAAATTACCAACATGTTTCCACACATACATATAAATGTAGACACTTACAAGGAAGAGGCTCTCGATTGCTGTAAATAATAATACAAATTGATTGGCCCTCAATAAATGACCTGACCGATGACTTTGAATTTGGAAATTAATTGGGAAAGAAGTGTCAATGATAAGCAGTGAACGTTAATCTTAAGTTGAGGGCTAGGGCTCTCCACGAGACGAGATTAGGTTTTGGTCTCGAGCCGTTTCGAGACGAGACGAGATATTTGTTGTCTCGTCTTGTCACATCTCGAAGGAAATCGAGACGAGACGGCCCCATTTGGTCTCGGGGGAAGCTATAGTATTGCTGATTTCGAGACGATCTCGTCTCTTCTCGTTCGAGACGAGATTCGAGACGCGATGACCATTGTCTCGTCTCGTCTCGAAGCTTTTCATCTCGAAGGAAATCGAGACCAGACGAGTTGGCCCCATCTCGTCTCGTCTCGTCTCGTGGAGAGCCCTAGTTGAGGGTAGAGCTGGAGCCTACGTCGGTCTTATTTTCTAGCTTGGTCACGACCTATGGCATAAAGCATGAGAGTGTTGAAGGATATCATTTCAAAAATTTTAATTGTTCAATCGAATCCACAAATTCATGTTTAACAATTGATTTTGAATTTTTTGAGCCGGTGAAATAAGATTTAATTGAAAAAAAAGGAGAGTGAGTGCATCCTCCCTCACTTGCAGTGTGGATCAGCTATGCATTCACGGAAGAAGTTAGTTTAATTGAACTTTTTTCCCCGGATCATTCTCATACTTGCGGGTAATTAGTTGCCCGCTTTTTTAGCCTCAGCCTTAGCCTTGGCTTTGGCCCGAGCCTCGTCCTTTGCCTTCCCCCCTTTCGGCTTGTTCATTTCGGACTTGGAGCTGGGCTTTGGCACAAATGGTTTCTTCTCAGATTTTGGCGGCATGTTGACCAATGGAAAGTCTCCTTCTCCAACAGTTACTTCTGCAAATAAAATACAAATCCAGTCATTCAATCTTAATCTAGGGTACTTAAACTCCATAGTCCATACATTTATACATTTTGACCCTAGAATAGTTCCTCCGCCAAGAAGGGGGGCAGAAGGATACGCTCGTCCTGATAGACCTTCTGACCAGTGACTACATAGGGTCAAACTTTAAACCGAGAATTATGAATGAAGGTCTAATTTTTTGGAGAAAACAATTGTGAAATGTACATTGAAAAACAAAACTTGATTATTATAAAATCAATTGAGAAGTGTTTCCAAATATTTTGTTAATAATCACATCCACCCTAACCTACATTATAAAATTATTGACCCCCAATCTATAATTAAATACACGGAGATTTACTCCTTTGTTCTTTAGAAAGCATTGTGTATAAGAAATACAACCAACAGGGCACAGGGTCTTTCAATTTGTAATTATAGTTAAGATAAGAGCATCCGCTGTAAATAATACATGATAACATAATCTTTGGAAAAGACGGCGGTGGTGCAGGAGGTTCCTTTGTTTGTGCTTTGTTTGTTTACTCTTTATGAGTCTTTTAACACAAGCCACAAGCCGAAACCCGTCCACAGTTTTCCGTTAGAGTTGGGACAAAGATTTTGAAGACACAAGCAACAAGAAGATGGATTGTTAATTCAAAATACAAATAGTTAATTACCCTTACCTTAATTAACGAGATAAAATTAGGTGAATAAATTCAAGAGTTGAGTTTTCAAGTTTAATCCCAAGATGTGTGTGTGATGTATGTTTGAGAAATTTGAATCTCCCGCAATCAGCCCCACCAAATTCAACTCGGGTTCCCAGCTGAGAAAGAGCATAGAGTAAACATTCATCATCTCACTTTTTTTCGGATTTAGTTTCTCCGATTCGGATTTAAATGTTATTTAGCGTAATATCATATTTAATTATAGCTAAACGAATTATGCATGTCTGCGTTTAATGCTCTAATAATTTTTTCGACATGAACAATCTCACAAATCGGCCTTGATAATGAATTTTTGAAGCTTTACTACTCGTCGCATGTATCTTGCTTGTGTAAATGAATATTTATGACACGAGTTAACAATCAGTTACAAAACAAGCAGTTAACAATTGACAATCTTTGTCAGTAATCAAATCTCATTTTTGGCCAAAAACAGGGAGGCGACTGCCACAAGGATTTTCTTGTCGCCGCTGTTCCTGGTAGACCGGGTCAAGGTAGGACCTCCGAATATTCCTGTAGTTCTCTCTAAACAGTTCGGTATCAATGGTCTTTTGAGCACTTTGTGGAGCTGTGGTCCAAGGTGGAGGGGGTGTGCCCCCATCACACAAACCAGGGGCTATATTCTCAGGGTAGTCGCAATATAGAGTGGTCTAAATCATAGAGTTTCAAAGGGTGTTAGATATTTTGTAAATTTGTAAATGCTTTGAAGAAAAAATGATACCCTACGGGGTTAAAGTAAAGCCCATCTTGGCAGTCGAACAAGCAGGGGCGATGCGCAGGGTCGCAGTCGCGGTCGCGGTCGCAGCATCATTCCAGTAGATCTTCTCGTCGGGGATGGTTGTGCATGGTGTTTGCTCCTGCTGGATCTGGATTCGTCGTCGGGT
>JAQFYM010000493.1:0-64107 GCA_034694785.1 Agrenia bidenticulata | reverse complement strand
TTTTCCAATCCTGTATTCAAATACATAATAAACAAATATTTTTACTTGCCACTTGATCTACATTTTCTAAAATTATTTCAATAAAAAGTTTCATCACGTTTGCCACAAATACTCATCGGTCATCATACGGCCACGTAATACTATTTTGAATGCATAAATTAGATAAAGTTTTGAAGCTTTTGTAATTCAGACTACGAGTTGTATTCTACGACTCATGTTTCGAAAAAGGGGCATTATGAGATAATAGAAGCCTCGTCCGGCTCGTCATCATATCGTTCTCTTCTCTGATGGTTTTTAGTTTCCAAATTAAACCATAAAGTTGTGATGAATTCGATTATGACAAAGTGGAAAGTTTTGAAAATATTGTCAATGGGAATTGGGAACAAAAAAGCCAGGGTAAACTCGAGCAGGTGAATATTTGTCACTTGAATTTTTCCATAATTCATTGAATATCCATAAACTATCCAAATCAGTGTGCTTGAGGAGTTTCTTCGTTTGCTCTATTTGTGCCAGATGAATTAGAATAACTTCATTTGAAAGTAACCCATACATTTATCCCAGTGAAAGATGGAAGATGGTTTATCTCAAAAAAGGACGATTAAGTAACGTAAACATTGAAAACCTACAATCTATTTCATAGTGCACTCATCTCCAATCTCCAGGCATTATGCAGTTATTATATCCGTTGGCTTGGTCTGAAACATTTGAAAGTAATGCCATGTTTTAAATTAAATTTACTCATTTAGTTCCGTTAGCTTATCTTATCTCAGAAATTAACTGCTCATATTTAGTCCACAGTTCAGTCCTGGTTTCTTTGATCTTTTCAGCTACAAGTCAGGTACAGTCAGTATTAAATCTAAAAGTGGATTGTAATTGAAAGTTTTCTGACTGGGCTTTATAATCTTCTACCGTAAAAATTTGACATTATCGATGACCAATTATTGAGAGGAGACTTGGACAACCTGAACGTTTTGATAAAGTTATTTTTTCATTTAAGATCATATGTTTCATAAAAAGATGCGACTGTACTAAATCATATTGGTTTGAATTTTAAGAATATTTAGAGACTGGGAATTTTATAAAACTGGCAGTTAATAAAAATAGGTGGTGAGTATGAAAAGGACTGGCTATTCTGTACAAAGCTCAGTAAGTTATATGGGTACGGCCGTAAGGGAGAAGGAAGTGATCATAAAAATTAAAATAGATTGCTTAAAAATGCTCGGAAATAGCAATAAAATGTTTCAAAGAGAGTCTGGCAAATGTAAACATATGGGTTGTTTCTCTTAGCGAAATTTTTTTGTCTCCATGTGGATTGAGAGAGCACATTCATGGGTGATGGGGGATTCCATTTTCCATGTATCGATTTCGAACAAAAAAGGATATTGAAGGAAAAGGTTTGAGTTGCAAGAACAACTTTAAAGATAGTGGATTGTAGGTGGTAAGTTTTCACAGTTGGTCTTCTTCGATGAAATGTTCTGTCAGTAGGCACAATTTACTCAACAACTTCCACCAATATCTATTTCGACGACAGATTCATGAGCCTCTTATTCTCACTTCACTTTGAGATGTTCAGAAAAACCAGATCTGCCACCATATTCACAAAATCTATAAGATCATATCCCATCTCACAGAAATTAAGCTTTCCAAGTAAATCCTTTACGTTAGTGAAAACCTACTTTTACTCTAAATCCATCTCTACTCCCCACTCTACTTCTTCTCATCGAGTTCCGTCTCCCGAGTAAGAATCTCTTCAAAATTTCAATCATTATCCAATATTTGGTAATGTCGATCCAACACGGCTGCTACTCGTTGCACACGAACTGTAAGGCACTACAATCAGTTTTTAAGCTTCTTTTATGTTGTCAATTTTCACGAGGGGTGAAAAGGAAAATGTGTTCGAAAGTTTTCGATAATTGTCCATGATAAATTTTATACTTGCTACTATTACTATACCAGATGAGAATAAGTAGGGAATTACTATTATTCAGATCAATATCTAAAATTATGATATAATTCGTGTTCAGGAAAATTCGTTTGTGACCTTCCAGCCTGATTTTACCGTCGACCTTCTACTACTCAAAAATGAAATGACCGTTGTAGCGTCGGTATTACTGGCCCCTGGCCCTAAACAAATCTGTACTACCATGATCTAAAAGTGACACCACCCAGTATTCAGAAACTTTACTTTAACTCGTTTCTAATTTGTAGGATTTTTCACAAAAACCTGCAAATAAATTAAGGGAAACGAAAGTTTGATTGGAAATTCAAATGACCGTATTTATAATTACTATGGGGCTTAGTATAAGCTCTCTAACCTCTAGAACTGTATTTAAATTTGAAGAAGACTTAAATTGATTGAAGCTTTGAATCTCAAGAGTATAGAGAAAACAAAGACTTTTCAACAGGAAGTAATTATAGATTATGCCTGGAGTCTTTTTTATTACGAGGTGGTGTGATATCGAAGAAAAATTATGGTATGCACAAGACTGGTCAGAGAGATGATTTATCAATTAATCAATCATATATTATTTTCCATTTCTTTGCTTAAATATAAATTATATTTACATTTTTGATCCATTAAAAGTATAAATACTCAATCACAATAACAAACGGAAGTATTGCCATTACGAGGAACGAGAGGAAAATTAAATTACACACACACTCACCGATTTCGACCGTATCCCATGAATACACTAATATTATACAAAAGGGCATTATCTTGTATCGTACGTATTTGGAACCGGTGGCGGCCTATAAAAATTCTGATAAACATTGTAGTAGGAATCCGAGGTCCTGGGATAAGGGCTGTGTCTACTCCCTCCTTTTAACGATGCGTAGTTAGACGCATAATAAATTGGGCCGTAATGAGGCATCTCAGTCGAATAAGGCTGATTCAGGGAAACTTGATCCAAATTTCGACCAACTGGCACATTGGAAGAAGCACTTGGAATACTATTACTAACACTACCACCGTTCGTTACATTTGGATCGAGCCATTTAGCAAATCCAGCGGATGAGGAAGAGGCTCCTCCAGAATGTGGAAACATCCTTGAGAACAATCCATCTGTTTCTAGGCCACTCAATTCTTCTGATAAAAATTATAAAAAATAATTAGATTATAAATTCTGAATTAAAATGTGAGTAGATGTGGAAAGATTTAAGCTTTGTGATATTGGTCATTCCAATGTTCAGACGAAGCAAATAAAGGCATTGTAGAAAACATAAAATACGTTCATCAGCATTGACTATCTACCTACCACCTCCTTGTACTCAATAGTGGGAGCATGCAAGGGAAATACAAGAGACGGAGGTGACAGACAAAGATGAATGATGACATTCTTGTTTGTTATCATATGCCTTGGCGGATAATAAATGAGTTAATGGTAATTCCATAAATCAAAAAAATCTGGAAATTTTCAACGTGTGATGTGTCAAACGTCCCTTTTGAGTTATTCAACCCCCCTCCATCACCGATTGTTTAACTAGTACAAAATAAGGAAACATTTTATTCATAATCCAAATTTTCATGCAAAATTGAAATTCAGTTGTTGAATAATAACGAGATAGCAAATTGTCCTCTTTCTTATCTTTAATCTTTCCAGAGGATAGTTTTTTGCCCAGTTGGTGGTGTAAATATTGTTACTTTTGTAAACTTAAATAAACTCTGCGGAAGAACGTAGTAGGAGGCACAAATGACACATTTGTTCACCCCAATACATCAAGTTTAGAAAAACATTGAAATCCAATACTTTTAAAATCCCTCTGAGGGTTTGTGTAACTGATACAAGTCATAAGTAAACGGAAACTCTATATCTACAGCAACGATGAGGGTTCTTAAAGTAAATCATTCCCATATTCTGGTATAGAGCCACCTCAACAATTGTAAGTTACCCCAAAAACTCTGACCCCTGCCTGACACAGAATACCATGGGCCCCTGGCATCTTATAATGGAAACATATGCTTTAAAAAAAATTACCATGACTGATTCCAAGCTTCATCAAAACACATCTATTCTACCAATAGCCTGACGATAAACGACCGGAACATTTGCCATGATATTTGTTAACAGGCATAGGCAAGGACTTTTCGGGGATTTGATTTTAGTTTTAAACTACCATTTATTATATTTTAACCTGGTAAAAGGGAACAGCCCAGCAACTTGGAAAACTGGATGCACAATAAGTAACTTATAAAACAGACGGAAGTCGCAGTAAATGTATGTATTAAAGATTCAATGGGGAGTACTGTGCAAGTATATTTATTAATCTACTACCTTCTGTCATATGTATCTCAACTGCATGGTATTCGACAAAAACATATTAAAATACATTTGAAGTTTAATTGATTGATAATTGTTCCCAATATTTACCAAAGACAGAGGGCTTCTGCATATCGGCAGCTCGATTGATTAGCAGTCACCATTTGCATGATACAATATCAAGATCATCTCTTAAGAACGTCAACTCATAAACGTCTTGGAAACCTTCTTGTCTTTACACGTTCGACACACTACTGAAGAGTTGGCCGAATGAAATAACTCAGGCAAGAGGTTCCCTCAGTTGACACAAATGAGAGGACAATTCTGACAAGCGAGAATAAATCTGCAAGCCACGAACTATTTCAAGATGCCATTAATTTCAAAAGGGAGAAAAAAGTTGTAGCACAGCTCTTTCACTTTCAGCTTAGTTTGGTTTGGCATCTGGAGACTTGTGATGTGATGCGAGACAGAGATATAATGGATGAACGCTCCTCATTAGTATCAACTGGTGCCAAAAATTGAGCCACTTAAAAAAAATTCAGGTGGCTCTTATAAAGATTCGAGTAGGTAATAGAGACATTTTTATTTCTTAATGCTATCTATCACAACCTGGGCTGTAATAGACTCTATGAAACATGAGATAAAGAATACTCTGGACACCTCTTTAATAATAATCAATATCCAGAAAGGTGAAAAAAACATTGGGGACATAAATGCACAAAAGTATGAAATCAATTAACTGTATAGGAAGAGCATATGACAATCGCTCGATTCTCACTCAACTAAAGATTCGTGCCAAATTGAATTTCATCTCACACAACACTAATCTTCCACAGAGAAGACGTGCAAACTCATGGAAGGATTTAAATGCTTTGGAAATTAGAGAAATTTTGCAGACATTCTTGGAATACTGAGGTTCCTTATTATAAACGAGGCTGAGTAGCAGATGTGTGAAAAAATTGTACGTTGTTAATATATGTCCACGTACACACGTATATCCAAACACGGAGACAAACGATTCAGCTAAATTTTCTTAAACGATTCAATTTACGACTCCAACTAAACCCTAACGTCCAATGTACATCTGTGCACTGACTTTATTCTTTATTGTTCATTTTGCCTGAGTTGGAGAAAATTGTTTCTTCAAAAGTTATTTCCAGCCCTAACTTTTTCCTCCCGTCCATGGTACTACTGACTAAAGATTCGGTTTTGCGTTTACTCAGCTATCCGGGTAACTAATTCCATGATGGATTTTAAAATGAAGGAGATTAGGGCATTTAAGACACTCGGGCTTTCTTGCCACGATAGTCACAAGTTTCGGAATAGCCAGGACCTTTGGAAATTCACAATGATGGATGACTTTCATAATTAAAATGAAATTAGCCTTGAGATATGGCTACAGTCAGTTGTTGGGGGAGTGCATTGGGTTAGTTCATATCAGGGCTGAGAATCTGAGCATTCCTGGCTAAAACTATGCGACAAACTTTGAAAATGACAGACAAGACAAGGACTGACGTATCTGGTTTAAAACACTTGCACACCAGCATACTATTATATTATGATCATACCTGCTGAAATTAGTGCTTATTATTCATAACAACTCACAGATTGGAGAGCGTTCGCAAGACTTTTTAGGCATGTTTCCTGAGACCCTAAATAGGAAGCGTTTGTTTAACCATTTGAATCGATCAAAAAATTTAATTTTGATTACGAAATATCAAACGCTTCTAGCTCCTTTTCCAAAAACGATCTTAGGTCCACTGAGTCAAGAGCCGAGGCCACTTTTATTTACAAGTACAAATTTGATTTTTGATAGAGATTCCTCGGTAATTTATAACTGCTTTGACTGTTAATAGAACAGTCCGACCCAGAGTGAGCTCCTTGTACTACAGCAAGCTCATCATTCATTTTTAGAAGGACAGGAAAGACAATAACTGGATTATTTACTGTCGAATCCTAATCCGCTTGGCCAAACAGACTTAATCTATATAAGCAGTAAGAGGCTTTTAAAATTTTTACGACACTGGTGGCATCAACTTTTCAATGTTTAAAGGAATGGGACTACACATTGCCTCACATGCAATCGATTTGTTCGAACATTAATGCGTGTCAAATGCCAACTATAATTGGCACTCCCAAACATACATTCCACATAACTAAGCGGAAGGCAGTCATAGTCATCATAACTCCTTTTTTAAGCCTCATCCTAGCCTGAGAAAGAAACGCCACAGAGTAAGGTAATTCTGGTCTCCCTCAATATTAAGGAAATTTTAAGTTCAACCCTCCCTCATATAGATAAACTCACAAGTGTTCTGGTACTATATAATTGTATGCATAAACTGCCTTTCACTCAGAACATACTATCGATTTAAAAAAAATCCCAACTTGATCATTTTCTTCCGCAAGACTGTTTTTTAAATTGAAAAGTCGAGCCTTGAGATTTGAGCGTAGAGATCTTTTCACTTTTTAAAATAGCACCTCGAAGAGAAATGAAAGTAAAAATGTATTCACTAGATATGGAAACGTCACTTGACTCCAAATGAGATCCGGATAGTTTTAGGATGGTGGGAAGGAGAGATTAAGAGAAAAAGATAAGATGCTAATGTGGATGGAAGGTTGTGTGCTTGGATATATTATTTTGTAAATGTGGTAGAGAAGGAGACACGAGCGATCTCATAACTTCCCATTACATGTCCAACAGCTTGACACTAATAGCCAAAAAGAACCTTTCCAAAAAACTCTCGTAAAAGTCGTTCTCTTTTAAATGAGACTAATTAGTAATTAGCGATTACGACACACACCCTCCTGGACGTATTTTGACTGGGGAGTGGAGTGTACTACAACTACAAAGCGTCTCCTCTCATTTCCAATGCTACTGATCTTGAGAATATAAAGTTTTGGGACTCTGAGAGAGCTGCCATAATAACAAACAAATCCCAACTAAGCCTAGGATCATCTGCTTAAACTCAAATGTCAAAATAGTATCCTTCTAAAGAAAAAGTGCATAAGTGACGATCCAAACAAAAAGATATAATCCCCGTTCAGTCCGCTACTAGTATTTAGATAATCCTTATCTTTTCCAAAGCGTATTAAGTAATTTAGTAACAATCTTTCTTCAATACATATCCCGATATGCAAAACAGCTAAATTATCCTCTGAATTGCAAGAGAGTAGCATCTATCTATATTCCACAGACACTAAATTTACAGGGATAAAATGGATTATCAACCAGGACGGTTTTGATTCCTATCCAATGCTCTAACGAATAAGTTTCAAAAATCAGCCTTTTCCTCGAGTATGTATTTGTATAATGAATATCAAGTGGAGTAAAAAGCGTCAAGATGTAACCTCTAAACTAAAACATTTTTTTTACATCATTTCCCCCTACATTATGTTGTTGGTGTTTGCAGGGCTGTAACTGTAACTCATATTTTTTTCCAGGCCTTTTGAAACTTGCAAGTGATTTATCTAAAGCAGGATTCACATTGACAGAGACCAATGAGCCAGAACAATGCTGGGCGTCGAGCAAACACCCTCCGTCTCACTTTCAAGCTATTTAAGAGACGAGGTCTTTTCGGGGTCATTAGTTAAGGTTCAATCCTTCCCTTCATTTACCATCTTCTCTCTCATCCTTCTTCTCATATTATTTGCACCAGTTCTCAGACTTAATTATGACAGGTTTTTATTCAACTCAGAGATTTACTTGATATTTATAATGAATGTAGAGGAGTTGGTTATTTGAAAGACTATCTGTATTCTATTTATTAACCACAAGAGATCCTTACAGAATTAAACTCGGCATAACACCATTTCAAATCCTGGCTATTACTGAATAAATATTTTTTTTTTAAACTCGATTTTTGTTCCTTTAAACGGGAATACTATTTTCTTTGATTATTAATATAAATAATGCAGGGTTATCTATTAAATCTTAAATCTTAATCTACAAAATGTTTTTAAAATGCCGTTGGTCGGATTTAGACCTCAAGCGGTAAATAAGTTTCTGTGTACTGAGAAATCTTGCCGACAGTTAACCCTTTTGCTCTTAATGATTACTCTTACAATTAGTTGGGGGACTTACTCTGTGGGATTGCATAGAATTTTTATGTCAATTGGCAAGAGGTGTAATAAATGCATAAACGGTATTTGAAATGGAAGTAATGAGCTTAAAAGTACTTAAAAAAACAAGTTGAGAGGAGGGAACTCGCCTTTTATGTCCTTTTGATTGGGAGAACCCGACCCACCTCTGGGATATGAGGAGTTGGTCATGTTAATCGAGAATGGAGCTGGGTGGATTGAAGAAGTCGAGGCTGAGCTGTTGGGGGCTGTCCGACTATGAGAAGAAACAACATTGGTAGGGCCATGTTGACTATTAATATGAGATCCATTTGGTCCTCCAGGTGAGATTGATTGCGATTTAACAGATACTCGAGAGCCAGAATGACTTGGACCTTGACTTGCGCTACCTGCCAGATGACTCGTCGCTTGAATAGATGTGGAACTGGCAGTAGTGACTTGATGACTAAGGGCTTCCACCACACTACTAGGAAATAATTATTAACTCATAAATTACCCGAATCATGTTACGGATTAATTTCTCCGATCTAACCAATCTTACAATTCAGTATATAACTATCACTACAAGAATAAAATTTACACTCTCACCAGTCATCTGGGTCACAATCTCGAAAGCCCTTGGCAAATGGATTGCTTGCAATTTTTAATTGCGTTATCTGCAACACAATCAGAGAATACATACTTACTAATTACCGTGTTGATACATGTGGGGTATTTTATGACTATATAAACTGACTCGATGATTTTGATAAGCAGTGACTGCTGTGAACTTTGTTTCCGCGTAGACAAACGTCCTGAAATTCTCCGTATGCGTCACATCCTCGTTTTTAGGATTCACATAGACCACATGAAACCGTGGCTGATAGCGATGCATCGAATTCAAGATAATCTGGCAAATGGACAAAATACAATACTCAGGTTTTTATAGATGAACATTCGGTAATTATGATTTTTCCGCAATCGTCTACTTAGAAAAATATGAACTGTTTGGAATTTCTCACGTGTCCATTATCGTCTAATTGATTATTTGTCAACTTGAGTTTGTCAAATGATATGACTTGTTTCATCCAGTGAGCCCCTTTTGTCGGTGAATCTGGGTGGACATGAATTCTTGGGGGTGAGTTCGGATCTGCTTTTCCGGCGACAACCCAGCTTGAACTACGAATTGAAAATTATATTGTTGCAATTCTATTGGGTGTTTATTGTAGCTTAACTAGCGTTCTACAGAAAGGATTTTACATATTCTAAATCTCATTACACCCCATCTCAAGCTTTAGGCTCAACAACTCACGAGTTTCCCAAGCTATTGAAATTAACAAATGAGACTGTTTCAAGTGTCATTTTATCTACACTTCCATATAAATAAGAAGGCTCCCATATTTCCGAAACCCTAATTAATATTACATAGGTAACGTGCAGGGAAGTGCATGTAAAATTATCGATGAGTTCAAAAAGGTACAAGATTAAGCAAGTATTTCCTCGTACCTGTGGAAAGCATATCGATATCTCTTATCATCTACTGGAACAAAGTCCATCATCAGCATGTAATCTGCCAAAGGGTCCATTCCATATATTCGCACTTGGTATGTAGGAAACATTCGCCTGTGAATAATAAAAACATATCAATTGTAAAAAAAATAACAAGGTTTGATTTTTTTTTAAATAGAAAACTCTACTGGATTTAACTGCAGTTACACATATCTAATTAATTCTAATTACACACATTTAATTACTACTTAATTCTACCTACACTGAAAATGATTTTACCGCTCTGTTGCTACATCATTGTTGATAATAATTAAATTTTATAGTGTGAAAACACTGAAAACGTAACCCGCTCATTCCTGTAATGTTTTGATTTAATAAATAATATAATATTAATCGTTTCTCTAGATTTTTGGTCATATCCCGACTACAAAAAACTCTTGGTATTTTTTATAAAGAGCTAAATATACTCAATATTAGTCTAGTTTAGATTTTCTTTATTGCATTGCCCCTTTTCCAAAGAAATTTGGTGAGCGAGTTCCCTTCCTGCCTATTTTATGGATTTTAAAGGATTAAGGATGATAAAGTCAAGGTTTAGGAATTTCAGAAGTTCACAACCCATATGGGAAGGTTTAATTTAGTTATTAAGTATCTTAAACTATGGTAAATATGAATCTAAGTACCCAGACACAGCAGAAGAATACTATCAATACTTTAATAACCTGTCACAGGAAAAGATAAAAAATATGAGTATATTTATGAAATATCAAAATGTATTAAGAGAAAGAGCACAAAGCTAGTTACCAAACTATTGATATAACTGAGAATATAGTTAAGAAAAAATGTCAAATTAAACTGATTGTAAAGGCCACGTCGATCCGAAGAATAAAACCTATTATTATTATTATTATTAAACTATGGTAAATATCAAAGAAAAAACTGAAATAATCTTTAACTTTCCCTTACTTTCCATTTAGAAAATGAAATCTATTCACTTTTAATTTCTACTAAATTCACAAGATTCTGAAAATTTCTATGAACTTTTATATCATGTTTTTAAAATCGTTGGAAGCATCGGAGTTTTAATAATGTGTTAATTTATTTACTAATTTATTTAAGTATCTAAGATGCAGAGATAAAAAAGACGTAGTTGCTAGCCGGTAGATAATAATATATGCAAACGTTGGTTATTAAATTAAACCATAGAATTTTTTCCTATTGATAGGTTCAGTATCAAAATCCTAAATATCTAACACAAAAGGAAAATAAATGCAATAAAAAATGTATTTAAAAAAATGTATGCATCAAAGTATCCTCGCTCAACCATCAAAATATACTACAGTATGCAAAATTTTTACTGATAAAGAAAAAAGTGAAATAACTTTAGAATTTCGATTACAGTTTACAAAAAAATCGAATTGAATTAGAGTAAGCGTTACTGAGGCTGAATTGTGCCCATACAGAAAAATAAATACCCAGTGGGATTTAACAGTTCCAAGAATAAAAAAGAACCTTGCTATAACATAAATATGAATTACCTTCCAGCTTTGGTCACTATCATCTCAGTACCAAGAAGATTGAACTCTTCCCACAGAGATTTAACTTCAAGAGTGGATGTGACACTACCTAGCTTTGGATTAACTGGGAGTTTGCATGGTGATATTTGATCATTGGCAACTGATATCTTATCCCCAATACTTTTATTCGACGATTTACGCAGTAGAGCTGAATTTGAAGAATAGGGTCGGATGTCAGATGGTCGAGAGTTGGAAAAGCTGTCATGTTGAGGAGGAGATGTAATCTCCACGTTTACATGACCTTCTGGAGAAATGCTGGACTCCGAATTTTTCAACCTCGTTCCAGCACTGAGTAAACATTCTATTCAATTAAAAAGGGATCATATGAAAAACTGATTGGTAATTACTATAACTCAAATACTGGTGGTATAAGTGAATATTATTTTCACCTTCCATAGCACGCATAGGAGAAGAATACAAAGGTATTGGCCAATGGTAGTAAGAATGATTTCCTATTTGGCTTAAAGGGATATTATTCCCAAGCTCACCTTCTACTAATTCTGACATTTAGTTTTTAGTGTACGGAGATTTTATTTTGAATTAAAAACTTTAAATTCTCACTTCTTCTTGCACAATAGTTGATGAGCATTACTAAAGGATACGTTTGAGGAGTTCACGGAGCAACTTTAGTTCTCACTTATGAGGTTCAAATACACAACTAATCTACTGAAAAGAAAAATCTTGAGGCCAATCCATTTGTATGGATAGAGAAATATTGGAGGGAGGGTGGAAGCGGATGTATTAAAGTCTATTCTAAGAAAGTCATTTAAGATTGGTTCAAAATATTTTCTCAACCATCCTCTTCTAATCGACCCAACCTACTTGTTACGGAAAATATCGAACATGCCTCGATAACTGGAATATCGTCTGTAACAGTATTCAGAGTGATCAATTCATAGCCGTGGACAATGAATTGCTTTGCAGATTCAACACATTTTGACAATTTTCATAATCTCAATCATCGCAAGTACTTTTCATACTTAGCAATCAAATTTTTTGTTTCTCCCTTAGATTCGGCCAGGCAGCACAGAATCCCATTCAAAAGAAACAAAATGACCCAGTTGTTGCCATAATTCGGTTCAGGGTATTTGAAATAGGGACTTGAAAACGGGGACTGCATTATGAAGTCGAAGAACAGGGCTACATATATTGTTCGAGCTGTATAGAAGAATTTTCGGCATTAGAATGACTTAAATTAATAAATCCGTCCTCTTAGAATAAAAGTGAGGATAAAACTCTGTTATTATGAAGAATCAACTGTCCCTTGGATGACTTCCCCCAGCCTTAGACGGCGGGCAAGAATTCGATAGATACCTCACAAAAGCGGGCGTGTGATATCCATAAAATCCTTCGTATTTTTTTTATTATTTTGTTATTATTCTCCATCATTCCTATAGGTTTATTTCAATCTTTGACATCGTAAGATCGGCTATTGGGGAAGATATAACCTTGGACAAGAGTGCTGACTCCATTAATAATTTTGGAAGGCCCATTATCAATTCTGAAGTGGTCGAAGTTATTTCCAATATCGATGTGGCATCTAATGCTCGAAGCTTTGACCTTTTCCAAGTCAAAAGAAAATATTTTTGAAATCTTGAAACCTTAGATGGGAGAATAGGAATTATTTCGATTTTTGGCCTTGAACCGTTCAAGGCCTCTTTTATGTTACGGATTATCAATGTGTATTTTATTTTCAACCTTATGCAAAAAATGTGTAATTTTCTTACTATATTTTCTATTTTCTGTTTTTTTATTTTTTTTACTTACTATATTTTTCTTGAAAATTACCGATTAAATCCATATTTTTTTCGTCACGACTATTTCATAGATACTCGTATACTATCTATATTTGCTCCGGTCTACACTTGATTCTTATATTCGTGTTGATATTTGTTCACAATGACCAAGTAAGCCTTGTGAATAAATATTTGCAACTCCCAGTATTGTATAAATTTTAAATTAATTTTACCTAGCACTAAAATGACAATGCCATAAAGTCACTACGTAACATTCCTGTATCGCAAGGAAATTTTGACTTAATAAATCAATCAATCAATCCCAGTTTCCCATATTTATTAACCGGGTATTTTAGATTAAATTCATAAAAATTGAGTTTATTTTGTTAATGCATATGTGTCCTGATTATATGATGAAATGCAAAGCTTTATGTGATCGAGAACAAATAACAACAACGAATAACACCAAAACTATTGTAAACTGGTAGAGCGATTCATTTATCAACCCTTTATTAATGCAAATATTTCATAAGAAAATTAATTTGTACAAAGTAAAATAGGTTTAATATATTTTTGTAACAAGCTGTGGACGTAGTCAAAATTTATCAAAGAGGCTTTTCATTCATTGAACTTTCATGTTCTGCTCCAGTAGCGTTTGTGCTGCTATTATCACGCCATGCCTCTAGTGATCTTTGTACTTGAGCAATTTCGGGAATACTGCCGATGTTTTCATCTTCCATCGATTTTAAACACTGAAAAAAATGCAAAAATTTATAAATTATACTTATATAAATAATATATATAATAATTTATATTATTATATAATATAAATTATTTTAACTCTTGACTTACCTGAAGTATGCTAGACGCCACTGTAACCACTTTTTTCTCACAATGAATGACAATGACACGGGTGACCAATAAAAGTTTTCCAATCGCTAGGTTCAGTTCTGCAATGTCTTGTTTCAGCGATGGATCGTCTATTTCTAGGTATGATTTCATAAGTGGGTTAGGCTGGCACAGTGTGATATCGTCAAGTCCAAGTTCTTCTGCTGCTTCCCGATCCAAAATAGCTTGGTTTAAATTTTGCAAAGAAGAGCTAATAGTCAGATTCGATGAGTTAGATTTAGACTGAGTAGCTGTATCTCGAGATTTAAGCGCTGCCGATGGTTTAGTTGGAGAATTTGAAGGGATTGGAGCTTTCTTTGAATGTGGAAACATATTTCTTGGATTATTCTCTTGTGTAGAAAGGGGAAAGGCGGCAGCTAGCGATGAAATCAATGGTAGCAGCAGTGAACTACTCAAGTCACTCTCCTTCAAACCTAACTCCGTTTCTGAATTAAAGTCGGCCTGCAAATAAAAACAAAATTCAGGTCACCAAAAAGGTATGGGAAAGATTATTTCGCAAATGGGCACACAGATACTTATAATAGTTATAATAGTCTTAATCATGTCAACATATCGCAAAAAATTAACAATTATGATATGAAATCTACAAAGACCAAGTTGTACCGTTGTACGAATTATAGTCGTTAGAAAAGATCGCTTCGAATTGCTTTTAAAGTTTAAATTTGAGTCTCAGCCCACAAGTACAATATTGTAAAATGTTTTCATTACAAGATTAATTAGTAATACAGATATTTTAATAATAATTAAATTTAGCATTGACATTTAATTTTTTTAAATTAATTAGCAATTCGGTTAAGCTAATATTTTTAGTGAATTTATTTAAGGCATTTCAGTCAATTTTCGTACATCAAAAATCTAAAATTTTACTCGAAAACCTTTCTCCTTTTTAATAAGGTGAATGAATTTTAAAAGAAATATTTGCTATGCGGAGTTAAGAACTTAGAACTTACTCAAACCTAGAATGCGATCATATAGCAAACCATATGCCCATTAATTCACATTTATCTTCAAATTTATCTAACTAATGAAAATGATATCAGATTTTTTTTCTTACAAAGGAAGCGAGAAGCTCACGAGGAACCTTGTAGGTCTTTAACAATGAATCAGAAAGGTCGTCAACTTTTTGCTTGATGAGATTAATTGAAATCGTCCCTTCATTGATTTGGGTTGAGAGTTGTGTTATTATACCATTGGAATGTGCCTCCAGCCGATTCATTAAGAGGTTCGATTTTAGGGCTTCCTGTTTATGTTGTTCACTCAATCGGACTAAACTAGAGCAGCGAGACTGTGACTCTTTTTCCACCTGTGCTCGCCATTTTTTACCCTAGAATATTAATCAAACGATTATTTAATTTTAAATAATCTATTCAAAAACCTAATGCCAGATCAAATTCGCTAATTGAACCAGTATTTCATTACCTCATTTTCAATTTCAGCAAGACTCTCAGATAAAGTCGATTTTTCGGCTTGCAGAAATTCAATCATTTCGTTTGATTCTGTTTGAGCCTCCTGAAGTTGCTTACTCAACTCAGACTTACAAGATTCGGACTTTTCATACTCGGACTGAAACCTAAGGGCAGTATTTCGGTATCGAATTGCTAATCTCTCCAGTTGTCGAATCTGGTCCGTCAAATCTTTGGTAGAATCTACTAACGGGACAGGGCTTAAACTAGTTCTTGTAGAAAGATCTATAAAATCAGCGGATTGTAGATGTGCCGCTGTCTTGGGGATTTCAGTTTGAACGGCTTTATCCTGCTTCAGCCTTTTCTGGTTACTACTTGTAGTTTGGCCCATTGCTGACGAGAGTTTGGAAAATACTTTGGCACCCACATGTTGAACTTTTTCTTTGATACCTGTAGAGTGAGATTTAGTGGAAGAGGCACTGTGAACAACATTATGGTTGGACGACGTAGTGGAGGAATGGAACAAATGGTGTATTGAGTCCCCGCTTCCAGAATGCCCACTTCTTGTAAAGTATCCCACTCCGGATTTTGCTTGCTTAGCCTCGTGCATTTTTTGTAGTCTTAAGGCTGTAGTTCTCGTAGTGCATGGCTCCCATAGGGAACTGCTCTTTTTCATCCTCAATGAACCATCCCTTTTTAATGTAGAGTTGGCAGATACTGAATTTGCATGCTGAATACTTCCGTTTTCTCCACAAGGATAAGTTGATTTATCTAAGAAAGACATACTTTTGGTCATAAGGTCATTTGGTTTGCCCGGTGTGCCAAGTTTTATCCCCCCGTCACTACTATGATCACCTCCATTTAAATCAGAGCAGTTTAAATTTAACGGTTTTATTTTGGAAGTTTTTCGAAGCCTTAGTGTAGCGTATTTCTCTATTCTTCGTAATTTAGAAACAACCCTATCTTCAGCGGAATATCGAGAAGAGTCACTGTATATTTGGTGGTTGAGATTAAATTTGGCCCTCGTTCCTGAGTCTGACCGAGTCATCATCGAAGCATGCTGTCGAAGCGAGGTACTACAAATATCTGTACTTCCTAAGCTATCCATGGAGGACCTATTATCACTCCCACTGCCACTTCCTCCACTACCTCGTGAATCGCTTTTGAGAATGGATTTAATAGGTTTCTTTAACTCTGTACTACTTTTACTAGATTGAATAACTCTTCTATTTACAGGAGTACGACTTCGTGATTGCTGATACATTCCACTAGCAGGTGTGGCTGACCCAGATTTTGACCTTCGAGAACACCGAGGGCATTCAGGCCTTCCATTTCTCGTGGTGGAACTGCACGACCCTTCTTGTTTTCTAGAGCAGGCATGTTGACTTCCTTGAGTTTCTAAAATTTTCTCCTCGAACAGTTGAACATGCATTTTCATCTTCTGGGATTTATCAGAGGTAGGGAGAGGCTTGATTTCATTGTTTTTGTAATTTTCAGTTTCAGTTTTCTCTTCTTTATTCAGAAACTCTAATGCGGTGTCTCTGTTTTTTGGCTGCTCTTGAGAATCTGGAATTTTGTTTTCCTTTTCCTCCGAACCCCTTTCATTCAGTCGAATATCGACTAAGCCTCTGCGCCCATTTTGTAAGTGAAGGGAGGTGGCAATTTCCCCACAACAAGACGTGGTCAATGAATCACCCACTATTCTGGAAGGGGTGTCCGGTTCGCTGTACCAACTGACCAATGACAGTTTCATTTCTTCTGAACTTTGCACAGAAATAGGACCACTACCACTACAAGGTTCGTCACCAACAGTACTGTCACCCCTACTGATACATGATGAACTATTACTCAAAGGAACTGCACTTGCAAGCGAGGCTACAGCGACTGTTATGGAACTGTCGCCTGTCCCAGTACCTTCCACGCGAAAATTAGGCACGAGTCCCCCTTTCGGGTCATGACTAAAACCCTGATTAACATCATCAACATTTTCAATTCTAGTATCTCTTATTGGAAAATCAACCTGGACTTGGGTCGAGGATGAATCGATTTTTTGTTCCCCGATTTTACCATGACTGCTACTCTGACCGAGTTCAGAAGAAGACTGATGGTGATGAATTTCACCTTCCCTTGTTTTGGCTTCCTTAGCTACCATTACGGTTGACTTGGTACTTCGAACAGAGACAGAGGTGGTCGTCTCGATTTGACTGGTTGCCGATGCATGACTTCCCCCACTTTCCATCATCTCATCACTTGAATCCTTAAAGGTTGGATTAATGGAAATATTCCTACCAGAAACAGAAATATTACTACAATCCCAATCCATTGAATATAAAATTTTACGGCTTTTGTTTGGAGCATTTAAATTTACATGTAACTTATTCTTACTATTTTTAGTACTTCTTCTCTAAAGAATTATATTTCATGGTTCTATGTAGGCCTACTTGATCGTAGATTAGTTTGGATTTTAAATCTTCTGGAAATTTCATTCTTTAGATGTCAACTTTGTTTTAAATCCTCTTCATTCACTTTAGCAGAAACCCTGTAAAACACAAAACAAAGAAGAGATACTTAATTATTGTGCATATATAACATTTTAACACTGCAGCAAACATTTAAAATAAAATCATAATTCCATTCGTCAGTTCAAATCAAAATCAATGAAAAGTTACAACATAAATCCTCACGTCCAAAACACGAAAGATAAGGGGAAATAGAAGCTTTAAACAAACTTTTCATTGATCCATTTCAGTGGCTTGAATCGATTGAACACACCAAACACAAACCCCGTTCAATCAGAACTAAAACAATATTATTTTTAACAAAAAGACATCGTCATTCGACTTCAACTTATCAACTTTCTGCTACAGATAGTTAACTACAGTTTTTTGTACGTTATGTTCTAATAGTCAATTCTTTGATATCCTTTCGATCAGCTCTATTTACCATTACCAGACACAAGTATGAGCAATTTTTCTCAGCCTCTCTCCATCTCTAACACGTTATATATTTTTGATCAAGTCTTAAACCCATCAATTGAAGTTTACAGTGTCACAGCCAACATGCCATGTTGGATAAAATTTAGACCACTTAGATATTACCTAAACATTGAAAACTAAACTCAACAAAAAAATCTTCCCAATGTTTAATTTGATGGTATGAAAGTGTAGCTTGGCCAAAAAACTCATTCATAGTTTTGGAAAGGAAAAAATCGGTAGGAAATAAATCCGCTCTAAAGCTGCATGTTACCTTGAAACCTTGAGATATTATTATGATTATATGCATTTGCATCTCACAATCCCAATTCACATATAATTTTCTAACTGAGGGACCAGTGTAGTAAATAAATATTAGTAGTCATTTTAATCAATGTGAATTTTCTGAATTGCTGAATACAATTAAAAATATTTAAATATCATACCCTACATAAAAAGGAGTCCTTCCAGACCTTCCTCTAAA
This sequence comes from Agrenia bidenticulata, assembly GCA_034694785.1. NCBI lineage: Eukaryota > Metazoa > Arthropoda > Collembola > Entomobryomorpha > Isotomidae > Agrenia > Agrenia bidenticulata. The sequence continues at coordinate 45,205 of JAQFYM010000493.1, read as the reverse complement.
CATTTGCCCGTATTAGTTCAATATAATAATTATATACGCACTTACTATTTATAGTGAAATAATCAAAGGAGCTTCTCGTCATTCAATAATCCTGAGAGTTAAACTTACGTCACGTCAGATTTAGAATCTCGAAGAATTTAGATAAAATTATGAAGTTGTGAATTTATCAGACAACACAAAACTCGACACTTGAAGTCTTCAGATAACATTACTGATTTGATTTTTTAAATTCACTCCTTTGTTTTGTGTTTTGCATTGCATACATTGTGGCTTGTACGTCCAGAATCCACAGTCCACACTTACAGACAAGCGTATACAACTTTTACTTGCTTCTACATATAAATGGTCTCTCTCTTCCATCTTCGTTTCAATTATTATTTTTCCCACTTCCTTTCCTCACTATTATAATAACACACTTAATAGTAATAAAAATTCAAAAACTTTTACAGCAGAAGGAGGAATCTCATTATGTAGAATCAAAATCAATCTCTCACGAAATCCCATCAAGTATTCTATATCTGATGATGATAACTTGCTTTTACTATCTACTTGCAATGCATAACAATTGGCAATCCCAAGAATTAAAATATAATATAATATAACTTCAACTCTCTTCATCAACCCTTTCCCTCGTTTCTACAAGTTTCCTTCACCAAAATCTCCCGATTGCTTTGACTACATATGTAACGTATTTTTTTCTTGTCTGCTGTTCATTAGAACCTCCACATAACTTCTGAATCTATACACAAAACAAGAGCATCCGCCGCAGCAGCGTCACATTCATGATTCAATGTGCAGTGTACATATATATACCAACTAATATTAGAGCAAAAAAAGTATCAAGCCGTTTTTTAAACATCAAATAGAAATCTACAGACCCAACTCATCCAAACTTCCATCTATAGCACAGTTCTGATGACGGAAGCGTTATATAAGATAACGATATTATATTATTACAGCCACAGCAATTCTTCGTCCGTGGCAGTCCTATGTTGCACTTATATTTATAAATTATTTGATGCTTCGGTAAATTATAGTCTGTCTGCGTTACCACACACACACAGTACAACAGAGCGCTGCAGAAGATCGCTCCATGCGCTTCAATTTTATACAGAATGAGGATAAGGCTATAAAATACAGCAGAAGACTAACACTTACGTTTCATTTATATACAAGGCTTCGAAGGGTTTCAGTTCCGAGTAAAATAAAAATTCTTCTTGAGCTTTCGATGTAAATCTCACCCATCGTTAATGTTCCCTATAATCGTCCCCAGTCACCATTAGTTATGGAAAGCTACGAGGAACGACGATGAAGTGGATAGGCCTGTGCTTGTCTATATTTTATTCCTATTCACTGATGCTATTGTAATTTCAATAGAAAAGCCCACAAGTGAAATGGAAAGTAAATGCAGCTTCAAATCTCATGGCAAGAGTCAATCATTAATGCAAATAAGCGTTGATATTATGCATGCAACAATTACTTTTTTCTATCAGTCATGGTTCACGGCTTTCGTTCTGTTAGTGTCAAGTTCGACCATGGCATCATCCTCTATTTTTATTTTTATACGCTCATAATTTATACTAAGAGTCTCTTACGTAAAATAAAATCCATGACCGGATCACCTCATTCCAAACCTGTTTTAACTATGGTATAATACTTATAATAGCATCATATGTAGGTGGGTAGAGCGATAAAACATTTGACTAGATGCTCATACTATAAGGATCGTAGGGCAGATATTACACACAAACACAGTTCAGCAGCAATTCATAGCAAAAGCGTGCGATCTGATAATAATAATTAATGTGAATAATAGAATGTTGAATGTACAGTGAACTCCAATCCAACATATTTGATCCACGATACATGACTCATTCACAAGAGCCTGGAGCTTGTTAGAATAATTTTGCCAAATTAAAATAGTTAACTATCATCACAAGTTGCAGAACCACCTTTCTAATCTATATATCAAAACAAACATCGAGCCTGCAAGCAAAAAACACAGAATGACAGGCAGTCCCACCCTTTAACAATACAGATTGATAAATAATTATGAAAAAACCTGACCATCGAAATTGTGAACAATCAAATCCAAATTTTAATCAGAAAAAAAGAGAATAAACAGACTTCAACACTCAAAGATTGAAAGCCAGGAACGTCATATAAAGTTACAAGGGAAAGGTCACACAACAACAAGGATTCGAATCCATTAATCCATACTTCAGCAAAGGCCGAAAACACCGTACTTAAGAATTAAGATTTTTACAAGGCAGCAAGGATGTTTTATTACCGATTGAATCTAGAAACTTTATCAAGTTGATCACCATTGATTTATATCCATTCCAACAATTATTTCTGTAGCTAGATGTGAAATAACGAAATAAGAACTTATGTTTCAAATACGGAATTTCGTTCGAAGTTTTTAAGGCTCAAATTTTTTTGAGAGGATCGAGAGGGATATTCGTAAATTCAGTAAAGAAGTCTCAGCCAAAACTGGGATCTTCTAATTGAATTGAGGTGGGGCACTAGTGCACTAGGGCGTAGTAATATTGTCACTGTACTATGTACCGTCACTACCGTCAAAGCAATCTGCTAATAGTCACCCGATTCGATTCAAATGTGGAATGGCTAGTAGCCCCCACCACTAAAAACTGCAACTACACCAAATGCTACAGAAATGAATTAATATTTCAACTTACGTATTTCTTGGACAAAGTATCGGCTTCTTGGAATATCAATTGGGTTTATAGGTCTGTAGGTCAGATGTCATATCCTCAGATTCAGGTCCGAACCAGTACATGGTACATCGTACACTGATATCAACCACTGCCAGAAGTACGGCCGCTACAACAGCAAGTCATTAGTTGTAAAACTTGTAAAATCAGTTGCCCAGTTCAGACAAGAGGTGTTCCAGATTCAATTTGAGACGAGCAATCTTTAAAATACTGGCAATCTGTGACTTTTTCCAAACTCATGTAAGATGGATGTGTAATTTGTATAATATGACCCAGCTCTGAATGAGATTCAATGGATAATGGTTGTAAAGTTACAAAATTAAAAACATTCGGCCGTTAGTGCCTGCCCTGTCTGGTTTAATCAAGTTGAGAGTTCTAAGTCAAAATTGGACTTTCCCGGTGGCTAGCTGCAAACTCAAGTCAACTTTTAAAAAGCAGTTGGGGCAGGGTTAGATTACAAGCCTTTCAAACTATGTCTCCAGGGAAAAGGGTCTCCGGGTCTTTCCCACTCCATGCAGCATTACATACTAAATAGTGTATTATTGATATCTTTCCTAGTTGAATTCTCAAAAAGAGAAATATCAATGTGCATAAAACCTTCTTACACATGCACATTGATATTTCTCTTTTTGAGAATTCAACTAGGACAGATATACATAATAACCCGGATATGAACTTAAAAATTTGGTTAAATTTCAATTACATCTTACCTGTGGAGATTACCAGCAACTTGTCTAGTGGAAAAGTGACTATGCCAACCAATGGTTAGGCACTTTTCTACACATGGGGGCGACTGTGATAAGCCGGTGACGGCTTCGGCAGCAGATTGACCAGGTCTTATGAGTAATGGTCATGAAACCCTTCAATACATACATACATACAATTACATCTTCCATCTGAAACCACTAAAGTATTTGAATAAGATAAATGCCAGCCGTATTTTAGCGAACAATTGCCATTTCGACTCGAAATAAACTTAAACACAATTTGTTTTGTTGCACCAGAAATCAGAATTTAGCAAGTTCGTATTATACTTGGGATTTGGGATTTGAGGATGTTTACATTTAAGAATAACATGGGAAATTTAGAATTTTTAGAACAAGTCAGCATTTGTTTTGAAATTTAGAAGGATTATGGACATTATGGTTAGTAGCGATTGAGTCCCTTCAGTAGTTTAATTGATCCGCATGCTCATACAGGGGTTGGGGGTTCCAAATCTTCTTCAGAGCCACTTTCGTACAAGTAGTTGAACAATGAATTCTGAATTACTTCGAGATCCAAATATCCATCTCCAAGCTGTAATGCTGATATTTCGGTATTCAAATCAACAGTCGGCATAGAGCGTCCTGTTGCACCTCCCAAAATACATGTTGTGCTGAGTGATTTTGCTTCCAGTGTCATTCTTACATATTTACGATTAATATCCTGAAGGTTACCAACCACTTCTAGACCTGTACATGTAAACATATTCATTAGTTGAAAATATTTCATCCCAAAAATTTAAACTGGGTTAGACTTAGAGTTATAAAAATGTTTAAAAACTTATTTTGAACTAAGTACCAGTTTTTCCAGTTGAGGTTGACCATGTATCGCGCTTCATATTTTCCAAAGATTTAACCATGGTCGGCTGGAGTTGTCCAACTTTAGCCTTTGTCACGCTACGGGATTTCCTACGTCCATTGTTATTGCCAGAAAAATCTCTGTTCATCACCTCGATACTGGAGTTCTATATGTTTAGGAGAATTTAAATTGACACTAAATCGATTTGCTTTTCTTATAATTGACAATCATTTGACTGATTTGACATGCAATTGTAACCTTTTCTTTGAGAACCATTTCAGTCATTCCAACTGCATTCTGGGTTTCAACTCCATCGCATTCAAATTTCTTGGGAAACAATGTCTGAAGTTCGCTTAAGTTCGTCGATAAATTAAGTTGATTTTCCAAAGTAGTATTGAGAAAAGTTGCACCTTCTAATTTATCATCAGTATTTTCATTTTGGTCGTCTAGACTTTGTGGTGCCTCCTCTGTAGTAGAAACATCGCTTCGTTTGAGCCCTTTAGATTCCAAAGCATTAATCTCTCGATACCATTGCTGTGTTGAGTATGGTTGTGCCTTTCTTGGAGAAGGAGGTTCATACAGCACACGAAATTCTACAATAGGGATGACACTACTGTCGAATTTGAAAGAACTGTTAGATTTTGAAGCCAAAAGGGATGGAAATTCACATTTATTCGAGTTTCCAATCGAAATAGCATCATTTGTTGTATGCGCCTCATCTTCAGTATTACTGCTTCCGAACTCTTTATTCTCAGGGATTCCAAGAATCTTGCGTGCTTCATCTAATAATCGATCTACCTTAGGAAACTGAAACATAGCTAAGTGCTTTGATTTATAAGGGGGCCAATTTGCCATATCGGATTTCGTCTTGGATTTCATGGTTTGTTGTTGAAGTTGTTTAGCCCGAGACTGTGATGGAGCCGAATTTCGAATTGATAAGCTTCTTTTTGAATACTCTTGCGATCGAACTTTAGAGTTTGAGTTTGATCCAGCAGGAGATATCCGAGATTGTCGTGAAGGAAGAGGAATGAGAGGCTTGAGTTGTGACATGGAATTTTCCCTGGAGCGGAAATTCATTTGCTTAGAATTTAGCTTGCTCATAAGTGGTTTCAAAGTCGGGGATTTTTCCTTAGTATTTCTGAGATGAATTCGGCCACAAGAAGTGGAGGTTCCAACTGTCGAACTCTTTTTCTCAGCTTGAGCTTCTATCTTCACATTCTCTGGCCGATCGTTACTGCTTTCTCCAAATTTGGTGCTGAATATCTTCGAAATTCGCCGTAACTCTTCATAAATATTCTTTATTGCAGTAGCCGTATTCTTCGCTTCAGGTTCAGAAGCTCCCCCCTGGCTTAAAGCGTTTAAGGCTGGTACGAGTGTCTCAGCTAATGGTACTTCTTCTGTTTCGAAATCCATAAGATTTTCAGGAATCCTATGTATAACTTGCACTTCCTCCGTTTGAACTGCTACTTCAGACTTCTCGTACTCAAAGCTTGAACTAGACACGCAATTCATGGAACTAGACACGCAATTGATTGGTGGTCGCTTCGACTTCGGCAGAGGAGATTGAGGTCTCGGAATGTTTTCAATCATCAGTGAAATCGGAAACTAGAAAATCAGCACAAATAAACGTTTTAAATTTGTTCTAATTGGTAGAAAGTATATGGATTAATTCAATTCAAATTCACTTGGCGATAACAAGGGCCAGAACGTGTCGTAATCAATGGGGGCTCAGCCCACGGTCTGCGATAGTTTCGAACGACTTCCCAGTTTCCTCGGGTACATGAGTTAAATTTATACTGGTTTGATACTGGAAGTGGCATACTTCTACTCTTGAAGCTCTTGTGTCTTGATCTTGCCTCGATTCCAGCTAAAAGAACCCTTTCACCTTTAATATTCCAAAAAATGTAATTAACTGCACATTCAAATATTCAATAAGCTTTTAGGCAATGAAAAGAAAAATATGGAAAAAATGTGAAAATCAGTTGGTATTATTGCTAAAATTAGTTTTTTAAATCAATTAACTATCCTGCCTCCTGCCTACACATCATTTACAATTTACAAGTACAGTCAGCCGTTAGTACTTTAGTACCATGACAACTTCATATTAATTTGGAATCCATCAGAAAAGCTATGGAAATGAAGTTAATCCTCAAATTGCCGCAAATAGCGCATGTCACATATGATATTATTTCAGTTTAAAAGTGACACCGTTGATTTGACCTTATTCGTATCGTTAGTTTTGGCAAATCGGGTCATTGGAAGTTTGGAAGTGTGAATCTGCCCTGTAAGAACGTTAATATTGGCTATCGTGTCATTACGTCATTAGAAGGGCTAGTATGACCTGTCGGATGATTGATTTGGGGTTATGCCATGTCAGGTAACTTCAGCCTTCCGCCGTTTTACCGTCGTGTAACTCGTGTGACATTTGAAATTTTACTTTTCTATGTTCTTACAATTTATTTTTACCATGCCACCCTACCTACCTTTTTCAGGGGGGTCTAGCCCCCTATCCTGCCCATGTTAAAGCTTGACCGTTTCGAGGGTGGGTCAAATTTTTAACAAGGACAGGATAGGGACAAAAAATTTCTCAGGGGGTCACCGGTACCTAGCGGTATGGAAGGTGGCGTAGATTATTTTACTTCATTGACTTTCGTTCTTTGAAGTTGTTTAACGAATTGATTTTTTATTTATCAATTGCAGAAGTATGCAAGGAAATAGGCGACTATATAACTACCGAATCTCTGGTTGCACTTGTGCTTTGATCGGTTTGGAATTTCGGAAATGGACTTTTTCCAACTCAGAGAAAACGCAAAACGTTGGAAAGTATTTGAACGATGAGATGTTGATTGAAAGGCCCTTCCATATCACAGTATTAACAATGCCATTACTTTGGCTCGAGTACTGCAGTCAGTATACTCATTATAAGCCTAATTCGCACTCGGAAGTTCCCAGCAATCTTCTCATGAAGCCACTCATCCGATTGCTGCTCAAGCAAGTCCTTATTTTATTATATCAAAGGAGATCAAAAATCTAAAGAAGACCGTATGCAAAGTTTTTACTTGTGGAAGACCAGTCAGGGGAATAAGATGAATAAAATAAATGTCTAACAAACAACAACAAAGAGGTGATATGCCATATCCATTAATTTAAGCTTTACTATTTACTATGCTCTGTTGGAGAGTTAACGTAAAATGGTATTTCATTGAAATTGAAAGGGTTAATTTTAATATGAATTGTGGTTGTGTGTCATTGAAAGGATCAAAAATATCAAATGCACCCTGTTGGATGGAGAGTCGGGTAACTTGAGCCCGCTGCCGCCTGTCAGGTGGCTACGCCTAACTGTCAGATGACGGGTAACTTAAACACACCGTCAGTATTGTCAGATCAGAGACGGAATTGTGATTTAATCCGTTTAATTGTTCTCTAATGAAGTCTAATGTATGGAAGGTTCAAACTTAAAAATTCCTCTTGAGGTTATCCAACCATTTACCGTAGATTCGTCTGTCTATTTACTTGGCTGTTCACTCTGTGTTGGTTTGGTGGTATGTTCTCAAAGCAAATAGGATTGTGTCAGTGTATTCGTTATTGTTAATAACAGATGATATTAAGTTGGGTATAATTTTTTTAAACCTGTGAGCTAGAGGCTTTCGATTTGTAACAATATCGTGTATGCATATACAGTAAAATTCAAAGATGTAAAGGTTTCAAAATCTTAACAAAAAAATCAATTTTTTTTTACTAAAGTTTATCTATTTGACTTTATTTCCAGAAGAAGAGAAAACAGAATAGGAGATTCACGATCCACTTCACAGAAGAATGATTTATGATCGAGTTGGAAGCCCGACCTGCTTGTTCCGTATTACCGTCGGATCTGGAAATGTTTTAGCAGATGAAAGAGTTATAATTTGTTTAGCTTATAAGTTAAAAGACTAGGTCTTGAAACACTATTGCATAGGGTGAAATATTTCCCATCAATTGCTAGGTCAATTTCCCCTTTGGCCTTTTCTGTCGTATTTTTAATATTTTCTGATACAGAGTTAAAAAAACAAGGGTAATCGAATCACATTCCGATGCACACTAGTGATCCGGCTCATCAAGAGTTATAAGAGTGTTTAAATTGATTGAGTATTTTATTTAAGTCTTCCGAAATAAATGGCTTAGTTAGGGCAGTTTTTGGGGTTGGACTTCGAATGAGTTTGGAAACTGGGTCTGATCATTTTTAATTGAGAGAGTATAGTGATGATGTTGAAAACCATATTCAGCTCATTTTCAAACGTCCTCGGACTCAAAGAATCCAAAGCTGTTTCTCTGTCCTTTGATGAGGCTCGAGGAAGAAGTATGCTAGATTTTTATCTTCCAAATTAGCGCAGTCAGTATGCGATAGCCATTTGTAATATCGATAATTAATTTTGTTTCAGTCACGGAGGCAGAGTACCGACGACTTCATGATGCTTTTAAAAAAGTTGTCACCCAAAATAGTCATATGAGCAAGCAGGCATTCTTCCGAGAAGTCTTGGGAGATCTTTTCCCACCTGACATTGCTGAAGTGAGGAGAAATTATGATTATGTTGATTATAATCCTTAAATTATGACTGATATTATATTTTCGCTTTAGTTTATTTACATCACATGCGGTGGCAATATGAAAGGGATTCTGTTCAAAGATCTGGTCAGTGCACTAGTTGTGCTTACAAAAGGAACGTCGGAGGAAAAAACTAGATGTACAACCATTACCTTTTGTTTTTCAATTTCTATCCTGTTTCTGTGAAATTGACTTAAAATCCATTATGTGTCTGTTTCAGTCGTTTTCTCATTCTACGCTGGGGATCAAAATAGCATCTCAAAGGATGAATTTATTAGGTGCATTGCTGAAGTAGAGGGTTGTCCTATTCGAGAAAACATTTACAGACTTTTTTCGCAAGTAAAAAAGAAAACAAAAGAACGCTTGTAAAGTAAATTAGACGAAAATTCAAACCTTCTAATATGTTGAAATATTTAGGCCACATCGATTGAATACGATACATTTGCCCGGTGGTTGGTAGACAATCGTAACGCAACATCGGTTTCAAGCTGGTTGTTCGGAGTTGATGACTCGCCGTCTATGCCTCTCACAAATGGCTTTGGAAGTAACGGATTTCACCTTTCAGATGACCATGAAACCCCAACCTTTTATCAAACTCTTGCGGGTGTAACGCATCGTAAGCTTTAATGAAATCTTTTATTGTTTATTGTTACTGCTTGTGTACTGTTCATGGCCGTACTTGTACCGTTGCTTTTTTCCAGTTGAAGAAGAAGATATAATCGAGCTGGAGAAACGGTATTGGCAGCTTCAAGCGTGTTCCCGCACCGGAAAAGTAGATGTAGGAACTTTGCTTCCCCTTGTGTGCCCACCCGTTCCAGAATCAATGATTCAAGGGTTTTTCGATGCATTTGATGAAAATCGAGATGGTCACATTGACTTTAAAGAAATGGCGTGTGGAATTTCTGCCGCTGCAAGAGGACCACTTATTGAGCGACAGAAATGTATGCTTTGTCCATTATGCAATCGATAGTTTGAAACGTAAAACGTCAGAAGATGTTTTATTTGGTTTGGCATTTTTGTGTTTCAGTTTGTTTCAAAATTTTCGATCAAGACAAAGATGGAATTTTGTCGATTGTTGAGCTGGAGAAAATGACAACTGTGATGAAATCCGTGTTACGTGAAAATCTACCAGAGAACCCGAAGGATGATTTAATAATGGTTTTAACAAAAGACGATAGGAATATTGTTGAAGAAATCCTTAAGTCTGCTACTTCTCTTAACGGAATAACGTTGGAAGAGTATTTAGTTTGGTCACTGTCAAGCCCCCTCCCAGAAGTGTTCCTAACGCTGATTTATCAGGTTGGACTCTATTTTCATCATCAATTTAATGCAATTTTATTATTTAATAGGTAATTACTGTATAAGCTACTCTAATCAAATGAATTTATGATTAATTTTAGGTTTGCCAGATAGTTTTAGGACTGAAACCTTTATATCCTCTAGAAGAATATGAAATAGTAACCTCTTGGCTATCAAGAGAAGAAAGAAGGGGTCTTCAAGCAGGTCAAACTTGGTACCTCATTTCGATGGACTGGTGGAGTAATTGGTTAAACTATACCAGTCCTAATACTACTACAATGAGTCACAGCGATTCAGGGGTCGGATCCATGTAAGATTGTACAGATCATAAGCTTAACAACTACGTCATGTTTCATGTTCAAGTACAAAGTTTGTATTTTGTACTTAACAGAGCTGGAAGTTTTGGTCGGACGAGCAACGCAAATTTCAGCGAGAATTCTGGAGTGTCTGAAAGTAGAAGCAGCAGTGGAAGAAGCAGTGGTGGGTCTCGCAATTGTTGGTCATTCAAAAAGTCTACGATCGAAAATGCGGTAGCCATGGATGTTAGTCAAAATGTTGTCGTTACTGCAATCAGTTCTATGGGTAGAGAGCCTGACATGAAATGTACGGAACGTATTTTTTAGTTTTTAAATATTTGTCCATTTTCGCTAGATTTTCATATAAATGTCACCGTATTAATTAAATTTGATGATTCCTTTTTGTTTGTAATTGAATTAATTAGATGGAGACTATGATTCTATGGAAAAATCTTCAACTGCATTAAGTCCTCATGCGAAATCCAGCTCTAGTTCATTGTCTTTAGTCACGTTAGATAGCTCAAGGTATGCTAATTGACATTCTAATTTCTAAAGACCACTTCTGAATAATTGCATGAAAAATTTATTCAGAAACTTTTTTCAAACAATTACGGATGGGCATGCAATGAGTTCTTTGGATCTGAATAATTGATAAAAATTATTGCAGGTCTACATGTAGCAGTTCTCCCAGCCCTATTAATTCTCCTGAAAGTGTTCGAAAGCAGCTGGCAGGCTCTATAAATGGATCTCATCGCCCTGGCTTGGCTAACAGGAGAAGGCGTCCTGGTGCTATAGACAATTCTCACCTACTTTGTCATGTTCAACCGAATTTGTCCCGCATCCCGTCACTCACCCATGAAGGTGGTCGGTTGAGAAAAGATTTGCTGGAAGGAAGAGACTTCAAAATTCTTCCTAAAAGTTTATGGATGGCATTGCAACAGTGGTATGGGGTTGGAGTTGCTCTGCCTCGTCGAGTAAGTACCGTTATTCCAACGTAACGATTTGAACCGTCCAATTTTATGAAAATACTGAAAATTGACTTGATGCTGAAATTCACTTTCTTTAATAGGTGGTTGATACAGAGAAGCAGTTAGAGCTAGAGCTGCATCCGTTAATTTTGCTTTTATATCGGCATCAAATGCCCAGTGCGGGGAATATTAAACCTAATGCAACTTCAAATCCATCTCCGTGGTCCGGAATGGCTGGCGTTTATGGAGCGGCTGCCCTCAGCACCACCATTTCATACGTTCAAAATCACAATCTCCTCCCTCCCAAGAGGTAATAATGTTCTAGTGAGGTCAATACCTTAATTTTGGTTTATTTGAAATATTCTGTCATAGAATTAGCTATACTCAATAATCAAAGATCAATAATTTGAGTACATTTGGGGATATTTACATTTCAAAAATTTTCAAAAATGTTTAGCCTGACTTTGATGGCGTATATGATCATGGTTGCGTTCTGTTTATTCACCCATAGCTCACTTAAAAAAAATTCGATTGACTTCAAATTTGGTATACACTGATATTAGGTTAATATATAGGTCAAGTTCAAAGATGACCAAATTTGGTGTAGTAGGGCCCCTTTATGTAAATCATGTAGGTAAGTCATGTTTGGGTTTCATGTAAAGTCGAATTTAAAAAAAATTCAACTGCAGCAACCCTATGGGGTGGGGCTTTCAGATTGGGTTTTTAAACATAGGCTTAGAAACATCGGTTTTGGGATAGCATTAATTAGCCTATGGATTAAAAAGGTCAAATGTGCAGTCGGATTTGAAAAAGTATATGTGAATAATACAGATTATACAGAATAATTAAACTTATATTTCTTTTGATTTTTTAGGATCTTGTCATTCACAGCTGCATTCAGCAGAACTGCTCGAATAGACACTGTTTGGGAAACAATTTATAAAGCCCTAAACCTCAATCCTGAAAATACGCGACTCGACTTGCTAACTAGAGACGACCTATCATTCTGTATGGTATTAGAAGACGACAAGCAAACGATGGAAGAAGCTGGAATAGGCGACAATGCTCACATACTAATCGAAACTCGAAATAAAGATCAAACATGGCCTGAAGAGATAGGATCACTGGCTCTTAACAACAGTGGAGATGCAAATCGAACTCGTAGAGCAATGTCTGTAGTTAATATTGAGAAAGGACTCACTGGATTGAACAATCTTGGAAACACCTGCTTTATGAACTCTGCCTTGCAGTGTGTCTCAAACACACGACCTTTAACTCTTTATTTCATGAGTAAAATGCAGATGTTTGAGTTAAATCGGACCAATCCACTAGGGATGAAAGGTCATATAGCTAAACGATATGGAGATCTTATACAAGAGCTTTGGAGTGGAACAGTTAAATCTATTGCACCCCTCAAACTCCGTGTAAGTAATAGCCTTTAGATTAATTTTTGACAGTTCAAAACATATCCTTGTGACTTTTACTTGCTTTGATAAATGAATCATGTGTATTCTTGACTATTGTTTGCTTTGTGTTTGAAGTGGACCATTGGAAAATATGCGCCAAGATTCAGTGGATTTAATCAAAATGATGCTCAAGAACTATTGGCATTCCTCTTGGATGGGCTTCATGAGGACTTGAATCGAGTCACTGAAAAGCCTTACGTGGAGCTGAAAGATAGCAACAATCGACCGGATGTCATTTGTGCTCAAGAAGCCTGGGAGAATCATTTGCTGCGAAATAAAAGTGTAATCGTGGACCTCTTTCACGGGCAGTTGAAATCTAGTGTCCGGTGTAGACAATGTAATACAGAGAGCACTCGCTTTGATCCCTTTAACTATCTTACGTTACCACTTCCAATGGAGAGTTATGTTTTATGCGACATAGTTGGTGAGCACTTGAATTTGTTTGTTTAATCTGCATACTTAAAGTACATAAAAGATGCGACGCTCATGACAATGGTTAATTTTTCAGTTGTTCGAGAAACTGGATCAGTTCCAATTCGATATGGCGTTTTAGCTGGGATTGACGACAGAATTTCTGACGTAAAGAGCAAGCTTTCTAGCTTAACTACATCATCAGATTCCACCATTTCCAATATCCCACCTGACAACCTAATTCTGACGGAAATTCGACATTCTCGTGTTGTTCAGATTTTTTCTACTAATCAGCGTGTAAAAGGAGCCTTTAGCAGCCGTCCAATGTATGCTTATGAAGTCGAAATTCCAGAGGATGGAACTGCTCCTAACAAATCTGTAGAAACAGATCAGCAAATCAAAAGAATTTTAACATCAGCCAAAAATGCAAATCCGAACGGAGCGAACCTTAAGCCAGCCTCAGAAAACGGATCAGGACAAGGTCACTCCCGTCAAAGCAGTTATTCTAGCTGTGGAAGCATGCATACGTCATATAATGAATCGTACAACAGTGGTTGTTTTGGGGATAATTTGATTGTTGTCGTTCATCGAAAAATAATTCGACAAGAGACCTACTTTTTGGCACCTCAGAAAGCGTCTCCTGTACTGTTTGGAATGCCTTTAGTAGTTCCATACTATGAAGGAATGACTCATTTGGATCTATACAAAAGAGTCTGGGGCTTAGTAGCTAGGCTAGTTAGCCCATTACCACCGGCTGAAGGTCCAAATATTTCGAATCATGCGTATGATTGGTGCGTAAATCTTACTGCAAAATGTAGAATCATAAATATTTATTGAAATTAATCAGAATTCGATTTTATTTCAGTGACGACAGTCTCGGGTACGAATATCCATTTGCACTAAGAATCGTTATGCGAAATGTGGAGACCATTTGTGGAAGGTGCGAATGGCATAAATTCTGTCGGGGTTGTACCATTGCTTGTCTAGAAAACGAGAGGTTAGAGAAGCTAAATACTCAGAAAGTGTGTTTGGCGATTGACTGGGACCCAACAGCCCTGCATCTACGTTATCAAATGACTCAGGAGTTTGAACATGTAGAGCATCCAAGTTTGCCGGACACGATTAAAAAACTTTCTGAGAGCGTTGCGCTATACTCATGCCTGGAATCATACACAAAAGTAGAAGAATTGAGTGAAGATGAAAAATACTTATGTGCAAAATGTGGCTCACATCAATTAGCCACTAAAAAGCTGCAGATATGGCGTCTTCCTCCAACTCTGGTTTGTGCGAATTGGGAAATTTAGAATTTAGAATGTAAATCATTAAGAAAGTAATCAAGTTGTTACTGTATACTTATTGTTTTTCAGATCGTTCATTTCAAGCGTTTCCAGTTGGTTCAAGGTCGGTGGATAAAATCTCACAAAGCAGTAGACTTTCCTTTCAAAAATTTGGACCTTACAAAATACCTGGCAGAAGTTCCGCGCATAACAGCTGAATGTGGTCAAGGAGAGACAACACCTGATGAAGCTGAAGATCCATCTGTATACCCTTTGCAAGACTTCCATCAACATCGAATGGTCGATGAGGTCAATCCCTTCGTTCTAGATTACCGGCTATACGCTATTGTGGTTAGTATTTTTTTCAAATATAGTTTTTTCTGTGGGCTTATCAATCCGTAAATAATGTTGTTTTGTTTTACTGTTTCAGTGTCATAATGGAATAATGGGTGGTGGGCATTACCTTGCTTATGCAAAAAATTCGAATGGAAAGTGGTATTGTTTCAATGACAGCAGTTGTAGGGTACGCTGTTTATCTATGTGCATTTTAATGAATAAGTGTTTTTGTATTTAAAAAAGAATGTTAATGTACAGGAAGTGACAGAAGATCAAATCGAAACGAGCTCTGCTTACATGTTGTTCTATGAAAGAACTGGAATCAACAGTGAAGCATACATGCCTCGAATAGACCCCAAAGCCATCCCAGTAGTTACGGACGACGAGTTAGAGGCAGAAGAAAATGATATGAAGCGTATCTGCACCGCCGTTTGAAGTCTTCATGACAATTCCATGCTAAAATCAATCACGAGCATTCCGTTTTAAATTCTCAGTGTATCCTGACAATCTTACTTCCTACTATACACAAACATTAGTTTATTGTAATTTTGTGTATTAGTATAAATCATATCTGTCTTCGTCGGTATGCTAAAAATGCCTACCTCATTTGGCTCATTTTAATGAAAATAAGTTGATTTTGTTAAATAATGTTAAGAGGGAACTTACCTAGGTCTTTTTTCACCTGAAGTTCTACCTGATTTACAAAAAACAATCCACATGGAAGTTAATATTTAAGCTGGAAAATTATTCCTAAAACTGATAGTTATTTGTTTTATTATTCCGTTAACGTATGATAGTGTATAAGGATTGAAATAGGCCAAACTTATCATTATTAATATGCTTGAATCGATATTATTCTTAATTCCTACTTACTAGAGTTATAGTTTTCGAAAGATCTATTTATATGCTTCAGATGATCAGTTCAAATTTTCAACATAGAACGAAAAAAAAATCGATTCAAGACTCTTATCAAAAGTTAAATTGTTCAATGTTTATCTGTGATCTTTCTAAAGCCAGAATTTGTTTGTGAAATGTGAACCCTTTATCAGCATAAGTTTTTCAACATATATTGAATAATGTAATTGTTGTGTTTTTAAGATGTTCAATATATGTTGTAATAGTTGATGGTACTCTGAGCTTTAAATGTGCTCTGTATATATTTACACATTGCTTTATAGTCGTGGAATACAAATCAAAGAAATCCCTGTCTGTGTCAAAGACTTCAACATTGTGGTCGGAAAATTTAATTTAATTGTATATTTAAAGTATTTTTTCGATTAACCACATGATTAGTATTGGGCAAAATCTCAGACGAAGAGATTATGAAATTTGTATGACGATACTCCAGTAAATATTCAGTTTGTAGTCCCATATTAGTCAAATGTAAGGCGAAAACAGTGTGTTAATGACCTAGTCATATATTATAAATTTCTATTCTTGACTTGGGTGACCTAGGAGCTGGGACACTGAAAAACTAGTAATTGTGAAGATATTGATAGTTTCACCAAATTGAATGTAAAACTAGGAAATTCTCCTTTATTAAATGGATAATTAATTTATTGTCAGAGTAACAAATTGTGCTATATTTAAGTATTTAGCTTTAAAACTTGATTATTTTTCGTCCTCACAGTAAAACTAAAACGGAGCTCAGTAATATTATTATTACAAATCGTGTGCCATCTTCTATAGCTTATTTAGCAGCTTTTTGTTTAAATTTGATTATTATTTCCAATGTCTGTCCTTATGACGGATCGGCCTAATTTTTCTGGAGTGTAGTGTATAATCAATAAAGTTATGAAACCATATAGATAATCGTGTATCTATAAATCAGTCATAAAATATGCTTTAATTGGATATTGAAACAAGCAATGAATTTCAAATATACGTAAAACTGTAACTGGTATTGGTATACAATACCCACGAAGGTGCAATTCTTTACATCTTTTTTTAAAGTGAATAGTAATTTATATTTGTATCTATATTAGCCAAAGCGGAATACGATGTTTATTTAATTAGTGATTACAGTACAATTATGAATACACATTGTAATTTAGTTATATAGGCATTCAAATGTATTGAGGGTAATGTTGATCATTATCTTAGTAACAAGTTATTTTATTGGCTTGTATGGATCTGTATGCACCTAGTACTCGTTTCACTTTAAAAACATCCCTTAAAACCCGTTGCTTCAGAAAAATAATTGTCAAGTTGGAAGGGAATGGTGATATGGTGAACTGTATTAAATCCCATTCATCTTTAAGTTGGATACTACTAAATATCTTATATCTGTCTCAATAGATAAAAACTTTCCGGAATGATTCTAGCTATTATTAGTAAATGGCTCCCGTTCAAGTAGTCTTTCGAATCACATGTAAGATTAGAAACCTATTACTATATCAACTAGTTACGCCGGTTTATTTAGGTTTAATAGTCGTACTTTCACTGTTGCTGTCGCTGCATGTTAATTTTTAAATTAAATTAAATTACCACAGTAAGCTAGATAAAGTAAAAGAGAAAGTACGACTATGCAACGGGCTTTAGAGAAGTATATATTAAATAAATCTATTCTTTTGTCAGGAATAATCTTGATGATGGAGTACACATGGTGGCTGGATATGATGTAATTTAATGAAGAATTATTAAAGCTTTCGTATTAGTTCAAAATACACTCAATTATCTAAAGTTTTGCGTTCTATGGGTTTGCATCGAATGCACATATGCTTTAGGGCTCTCCACCAGACAAGACGCTATGTCTCCTCTCGATTCCCTTCGAGATGACAAATTTCGAGACGAAATGCGAGGCAATGGCCATCTCGTCTCGTGTCTTGTCTCATCTCGAAGCCAAAAATGTTGTCTCGTCTGATTTCGTGTCGAATGAGACGAGATAATCACGTCTCAGGAAGAGTCCCATTGCTTACAAAGAGAATTCAAAACCGCCTGTAAATTATTCCCAGTTCTTTCTCCTGTATTGGAGCAATGAAATCGCTTTTCTCCATCCTTTTCGAATAGAACTGAGGAAGCAAAAAAAAATCGCCCAGAAGGAGGAATCGAACCTCTGCGATGTGAATCACCTACAGGTTTGAAGCCTGCACCCCGGACCACCGAAGCTCATCTAGGCAAAGGGCCTCATTGTTTCCCGAGTTTTCTTCATCAACTTCCTCCTTCTTCCATTTCTCATAATTATAATTATTCCTATTTAAATCCCTCTAGTTGGTTTCAAGTCAAAATGGCCTATTGTACAACATGACATGTCCTGCTTCATCTTACAATACAATCTACCTTTGGACCTTTGGCATACATTGAGTCGTCACAAAGACGAGGAGAAAAAGAGTGTATTCCAGTGGAATAATTAATTTTCAAAATCATCCTGAAAATACTAGGAAATTCTGATTGACTAAAATAAAATAATAATGCAAATAATTAAGAGTTTAACATGTGTTTTTAAGCACAGAAACGGATACAAACAATAGATGAACACGGTTTGGAAATAAAAGTTAGTATGACATCGCATATCATATCGGAAATGGAAACTACAAAATAATTTGATTTATTTTATAGAATATTTCTCAAGGACATGATGGCTTAAAATTTAGTTGAGCGTTTTCTCCCAGTATATTTTGAATCAGGTCTGGTGTCTTTTCCTTGTCGTCTCCTTCTCTCTTTCTTATCGAGGATCCAATCCTTGACACTTTTAGCTCCGGAACGATTTTGCCGCTTAGATCTTGGGTTACGGTGATTTGTTTCTGAATAAGATACAGTATTTTCACCAGTGGTTGATAATGATCTTGGAAGGACGGGATTCGCAATCCCACCGACGATAAGAACGAGGTAGTACTTCTTTGCCTTTGTGGATTCTGGGAAATCGATTACTAACCCTCCGTTGAATCCAGCTCTTTTTGCTTGAGATGTAATCAAATCTGTCTGATGCTGATCTGCAGGATAGAACTGTAAAACGGCTCTCGCTCCTGTTGTCTACATGGTAATGGATAAGTCACAGAATTTCAGTACTCAACCTTATAAATGCTGCTGTCTTGCAACTTACAACTGCTCAAAACTAGCCACTAAATATTATCTCACCAATGCAGCGTACAACGAAGTAAAGAAGGTGTACAGTCTTTTTGTCGGTTTGTGCGAAGATTTATCGGCATTGCAGAGCCACTGAAGTGCACTTATACTTATGGCAGCATCGAAGGCGCCAGCCCGAAAGGGAACTCCTTGTCCCATGTCACTCAATATGAGATCACCACCTTCGACATCCTCTCGTTGCTTAGCCACGTCTAAAATAGGACCAACAAGTTTATCTTATAGTTTAACTAATATATCTTTTAAAGAATATTTCAATATTCTTACTCAGCATCGCGTCAGAGATATCCAGCCCTACCCACAAGTGACCCGCTTCGTCTATAGCTGATCCAGAGAGTCCTGACCCACACCCTAGGTCGAGGATCATTTGTGGCTCATCTTCAGTTAAGTCAAGGAGTTCTATGGCTCTTTCTGCCATCTCTCCTTGGATGGTCATCATTCTAGAGCTAAAAAAGGACAACACGGATAAATATAAATCTTGAATCATTGTTTTATGTCGTAAATTTAGGACTTGACTTACTTGTCAGCATACTTTCTCGCCTCGCTTTCATTATAGAACTAAAAGAAATTTATGAGACAAAAGCGAATAATTAAAATACAGAGAATTTCAGCATCCCTTCTAAACTTAAAGTGTAAAGTCAGAATTAGCAGCATCTTACAATTTCTGGAGGAGCAGTCAACTCCGGACGCTTTCCAAAGGACATCTTAATGTTTCGTAATACCCGATCGTATATTCCGATGCACGTGGTTTGGATTTAAGATATACGTATGACGTGATCCCAATTTTTCAATTATGAGTTTTAGGAGTTTCTCAATCTGGAATCTTAAAATCTTAATTGATTTCAACTGAACTGTTCAGAGATATAAGTGAGATTGCCAGTGAATGACAAGGTCAACTTAAACCCCCAGATCTAATGGCTAATTGAATGTTTTGTGCAGTTTATTAAAATATTCTCTCGTGTGTTCAACACGAAAATTCCCAGACTGGTGAGGCCGACGTGATTCTCCCGTTTCTTCGTTTCTTCTCAATGTACCCCCTCGTCCTGGTTGAATGCGGAGAGGTTTAACTTGAAGTCAATTCTATTTCATTTCATTTCTGGGACGACAAGAGTGACAAGACGCAAGAGGACAAGAGGGAAGTGAGGAAAATAATACATTTTCGAAACCGTCAAAGCACAAAGGATATAATTTCATTGTCAAGAGTCTGAAACAAGGATTGGAAATCTGTTGTGAAAACAGCTATTAAAATGGTAAATTATTCCGTTGGATTTGCTATCGTTGTGTATTTATGTAGAGTAATCAGCTGTTAGAATATGAATTGACGTACGTTACTCTAATAAGTTTGACAGGGGTATAATCACTTTGTAAAGTTGTCACAACTGACGAATGGGAATGATAGAAAAAATCGAGATGTATTTAATGTTGGCGACTCTTTGATTTTCTAAGATATGTGGTATGATCTCTGTTTTTATTTTCTAGTTTGGCTTTGGGATGTTCCATGAGTCAATGCGACCGTTCAGCATTAACTACCGGTGTTACTCTGTTTCCATGCTTCCAGGATCGGAACGTCAAGATGTTGATAATGGAGGAAAAAGTGAGGACTATTATATTTTATTTATTTGTATATTTAAAAGTCTGAGTTAATATCAATAAGCATATAATCTGTTTGTTTCATCCGTAGTTATTCTACCCCCTTCGGCGCTAGAGCACCTGACGCGTCTAAATGTAGTCTATCCAATGCTTTTTAAGTTAACAAACACCCAGATTGATCGTCATACTCATTGTGGAGTCTTGGAGTTTGTAGCCGATGAGGGAAGATGCTACATTCCATATTGGGTGAGTATTTTTTTTTTTAGAAATCAAGTCTCTTTATTAAAAGGTTTATTGTGTCCTAAAGAAATGGTAAATGATTTAAATAATTTTTATTCTTCATCTTATTGTTTTTAACTGGATGGTAATAATTATTTCAGATGATGCGAAATCTCATGATTGACGAAGGTGCGATAATCCAAATAGAAAGTGCCAGCCTTCCAGTAGCAAGCTTCTCGAAATTCGAACCGCAATCCCCTGATTTCTTGGATATAACTAATCCGAAAGCAATGCTAGAGAATGCTTTGAGGCATTTCGCATGCCTAACCGCAGGGGACGTGATCGCTATTCGGTACAACAATAAAGTGTACGAACTGCGGGTTCTAGAAACTCGTCCAGGCCCAGGGGTGTCTATAATCGAATGTGATATGGATGTAAGATAATTATCTATTTAAATTTGTATACTAAATTTATGTATAGCAGTAATTATCGTAAATTGTTAAAGGTTGAATTTGCTGCGCCTATTGGGTATCAAGAACCGACGCCTATACGAAAAAAGGTGGAACAACAGGATGAAGATGTAGATGAGGTGGCCTTCGAGACAGATGATTTTATACCTTTTCGTGGTAATGGTAACAGGTATTGAGATTTTATTTTGTTACTTCATGAATGTATGTATGTATGTTTTTGAGGTGTGGTTGACTACTGATTAAGACAGTAGCCCCCCATGCCGCGAAGGCCATAGTTGACCTATTGCAGTCTCACCTAGTCACACGTGCGCTTGTTGTGTTGGTCAAGCCTCCCCCAATGACCATCCAGACTCAGTCCACCATGCAGACTAAGTCCAGTCGTCCCCTCAAACTTGAATGTGTCAAGTAGAGGGGCAGGGGCAGCCACAAATGGCCATGAACCCTGGATGGGTCTTCTGACCCTTAATCACCCCCCATTGCAGGACACTTCATGAATATGAATGCTCTTCCATGTTCATCCGTGTGTGAATGAAATCACTAGATATTTTATCCCGAATTTTGTTTTGGATTTCAGACTCGATGGAAAATCTTCTGGATCACCTTCGTCTTCTTCTACAAACTCTATTCCTCAACGACGAGGAATCGCAGATTTTGACTTTCAAGTTGGCACATTGACGTTCTTCCGAAATGCCAAGTTCAACAATAGCACCAATGCAGACAAGAACAGAAAAATTTTCAAACCCTTCGCAGGCTCTGGTGCTGCCCTCCGTACAAAGAGCTCCACTACTCTTACTGAATGAATAGTTTCATCGAAACTTCTTGCCGTACCTACTACCCATATTGTATGATGTTTGGTTTGTCAAGTTGCATATGTGTTTTCTACTTCTACGGCCGTAAGTTCTAAAAACACTGAGCGTTTTCGATAAGCATAGTTTTAATAAAATACATTTCGTAAACCTTGATCTTATGAGAAATTTGTTGCGTTGTGGAGTAATCTAACGTTGAAATTCATTTAGGTTTTTAGAATAGGAAAGAATCACAACTTGATAAAACATCAAATTTGCTATTTTAGCTACATAAATTCCAAAATTCTCTGTAATTTTCATTTATTTCAGCTAAATGCTAAAATATGTTAAGGTTCAATTGGTTATGAATGGGGCCAAAACAAGACGCCGCACTGTGTGATAGCTGCAAGAAAAATTAGAAATATCGATGAGAGATACAAAGATTTGAGTTAAAAAAACAGAGAACTTGAATTTCAGGGAAACAGGTTCAAGCTTAGTTGGTTTCTACCGCGGTCAGAACATGAAACCGTGGGATTGCTGAAAATAGTTAATTTAGCCTGAATTAGGATTTTTAAATAATTAAATATCATTCTTAAAGAAAATGTTAGAGAATTTACTTCGCGGACGGAACAAGGAAAGCATTTACTGGGGCATCTGGTTGGTGACTATTTTGACATATTATATCAGACAATCGTCGCGTACGGATCTCATTCAGTTGATTAGCGTCAAATCCCGTATTCGAATTGTGAGTAAAGAAGTATCTGTCTCCATTCTTCAGACGAGAGAACTGCAATGCCTAAAACCGCAAAGAATATTTCAATTTAATTTTGGTTCTTCGTTCGGAATCGTTATTAAGATTATTATATTATCATAAGATGATATTACTAGTAGACCTTAAGACAGGTAAATGTTGGACCACTGATTCCACCCGCTACTGGAATTTCGATTAGACCTCCGACGAACAAATCAATGTCAAGAGGACTTCTGTAAAGCTGTCCAACTAAAGACCAACCGTCTGGGGTGATGTTTGGAGGGACTAAAGAACCTGAGTTTGATAAATCGCTACCACCACAAACCATCCTGTAATCATTGTAGTTCTTCAATCCATGGTCTCGACCTCTCTGCAAGAAAAATCCTTCCAATTTCTATTGCTAATTTCCAGCAATTTACAATAGTTGTTAATTTTTAGTTACTTGAATGTTCCTTGCAATCAAATCAGAGCCAAAACCAGACGTTTGGGACTTGAAAAGGAAGTTAGTAACCCCAGCTGTCACGAACCGATCCATTTCGGGAGCATTTTGAGTCATCAGACCCCTCAGTATCAAATCATATCCTTGGCCATTACTTTGAGTTATCTGTAGTGAAAAAGTGAGAAAAACTATTTTATTCTAATATTTTAGCCACGCCCTTCAATTTACCTGTGCGGATTTGAAATATTGATCTGCGACTTGATATGTTCCAACCACTTGATTCGTTGCTGAAATGAGTCGAACGAGTCCTGAAATCATAGAATGGCCGAATCGGTATGCAGCCGTTGCAAAGGAATTGAAAATCGTGGCATCCACTGTTTGATTATACTCCGAGAAATTTAATCCAACATCAAGTTCATACTTCAGCATCGCTCCTGGTCCCAAAATGATTGGAAGGTATTCATTGTAAACGATATTCTGAAATTCTGCTGTAACAAGTCGTCTACAGAGAAGCATAATTTGAAATCATTATCATTGTTCTTTCTAATCCATCGGTTGCCCATATGGCGATTGCATACTAAAAATCTGAATGACCTGCTTTCCTGATAAATCTGCTCGTCTGACCAACCTCGGAGTCGGAAACCTTTAGCAATTCTATTGTGTTCCATAATGAATACTAAAAAGAATGAAAAGATTACTGTGTTTCAATTTTGTAGCGATTTACTTGATAGTTCCACCACACCTATGCGCTCTTACCGGTATGCATGACAGCCAAACCAGGCATAGCATTTACTCTGTCGTCACCTGCAGCAAAGGGACCTTTAACTTTTAATTTAAGATTTTTTGCCAAGGGCAAAAATCCGGCCAGAGATTTATGTGTGTGCATCATCCCTACAAACAGTAAATGGTACGTTGGAATTCAAAACAGGCTTATTCTGGCTTATCGTTTTAGCTAACATAGACGGATTCTTTGCTCTGCATTGGTTGTTAGTAAAAATAAATAATGAAGAAGTGGAATCAGTAAAATGAGTTTCCGTTTACCTCCTTCAAATTTTCGAAGAGTGCTGGCCCTTTGATTAGATGATCCGTAAATCTGTTCATTCAGATTCAGAGTTAAATAAACACGATTTGGTTGCATGCATGTATATATGCTTCATCGTTCAATTTGAGGAATACCTGTGAAGCGTCGATGTATGCAGTAATAATATTCATTTGTTGCCTTACACTTGTTTCTGCCATCAGGATGCACACAAATATTAATTATTACTATTTATTACCGAAAAATATCAACCCTAGAATATTGTACGGGCTTCAAAGGTCTTACGATAACAGGCAGTTGACCTTGTGAAATTCATACATGTCTGGGAGAATCTGGAGTAGAAAGGATCGGCACTGGAAATCGGGATTGGCCAACAGTCAGCATTAGAAGATGTAGTAGAACAACACGGACTGTCTACAAAGAGAATTCGAAACATTAATCTAGTAAATTTTTTCATTAATTTATAGGAATATATAATCCCGTGATTCCTGCGACTTGAAAATAAAATCATAAATTACTTTCTTCTGGTGTCAGTGTGATATCGTGACTGAGGAATTGACCAAATTGAGGAACCATGTTGGTAAGACGCATAGTCATCACAGGGATATCCGGATGAACAGTAACACTAATTACACGAGGGTTTGGAAGACGTCTCCCAAATCCACCTCTTGGAACACCGATACCATCGTCATAACCAGGTTGAATAAGCCGATTTAAGCTCCTATTGACTGCTCCCCAAGCTGGATTGTTGACATTATTACATGTTCCATCAAATGTACGATACTTTGAATTCAAAAATTCCCCACAGTGGCTCGTGGAAGGGTCAGTGCAAAAGTTTGGATTGGTTTCATTTGCAACTTGTCTTTTTGAAATATTGTGTCGACTGAAGAGAATGTCTTCATAAATTGGGTAAATATTTCCCCAATCTGAATACTGGTTGGAAAAGGGAATCTTTCTGACCTTCCAGTAAGGCGTAGTGGATACATGTAATGTTGAGCCGTTTAGAAAATCGTTTGCAACTGGTCGAGCATAAATGTCTGTGGACTCCTGTTTTTCAAGTATGGATTTTTAATAAGTTACATACTTGTATGCTAAGAATAATAAACTCTTACTTGCCAAACAGATTGCAATAAATTCGACGACAGAGATTCTTTTCCAGATGTCAAGGACAGTATAGTGCACAGGACGGCTGTAAAGGCTTTATTTCTGCAAAAAATCATTTTAAAACAC
The DNA here is from genome assembly GCA_034694785.1 of Agrenia bidenticulata. Lineage (NCBI taxonomy): Eukaryota > Metazoa > Arthropoda > Collembola > Entomobryomorpha > Isotomidae > Agrenia > Agrenia bidenticulata. The sequence continues at coordinate 19,669 of JAQFYM010000493.1, read as the reverse complement.
GATTAATCCTTTCAAACAAATTAAATCGGACCAGAGAATCTCATGTTGAAAGACCGGGTAGACCAGGATGCAATGGTCGTAAAAAATCCATGCAAGATTTTTATAAGCAAGTTCCATTCCATGGAGTAAATTAAATGAACAAAGGGTAATTTAAATCATATCATTCCTAGATACAACAATTTTGGGTAAAATTCATAATCGGTTGACCCTCATGCATCTCCAGGGGGTAAAATTATTTTAATTTTTTAGGCCTAGGCCAAACAATGGGAGGTATTTAACTTCATATATTGTTTCAATCAAACAGGACGTATAATTACAATGATTATAATCTGGACTCACTTAATTCATTGAAATTGGATCACCGTAACTCTCATAGAAGTATCAATGGGTGCTGGAAAGAAATGATTTAAAGCTTTTAAAAAAGCAAGTCTGTGGTAGGTGAATTAACAATGACCGATTTAATCAATTTACACGGCCTGAATACTAAAATTGTTCCTAAAATGTAAATAATTAAATCGTATTGTATAAGTCTATAATTGTGAGCCCATAGATAGGTAACAAAGAATTTAAGTTTTTTAATATATTTAATTTCAGTTAAACAGGACGCCATTGTTTGAAAGGCTGCAATAATGATTCAAGGGTAATTGTTATCGCATGAGGATGCCATATTCTTTACAGATTCAACAGATTTACTCATTCCACAAATTCCCATAAATCTGAAATGCCATTTGTATAATAAACTTAAACAACATGATAATCAATTATCGACTCTTTTTTATTTTATTCAATACTCCTCTTATTTTTTAACAATCTTAACATACATATTTCATGCATCTTTATAGTAATTACTCCTGGACTCATCATAATTACGAATTTGTTTTGCTAGTTAAATCCATTGCATTTAATTGTGTTCATCATACATACATAGGACCCTTCTTTCGGAACCATTGGATTTGAAAATAACATCTGATCCTGTCCTTGGAAAGTTCAAGAGTTAATTGCATTCAGGAATTTACTGATATTCTAATTGTTGACATAGAAGCGTTTTCAGAAACTTAATGAGAAAAAGTTAAAAACTCACAGGTGCAACTTCATATAGCCCGAGCCAGGTTTATAAAAAATCAAGCTTCTAAAAGCCAATTTATGAAAATCGGTGGGGGTACCCCCATGGCCCATAGCGTCACTCTAGTATTAAGGTTTCGCAAGTATTACTTTGTATTTGCTATAAAGGAGCCATGAACTACCAGTATGCAAAGTTTCAAGCGTCTAAGCTAATTTATGAAAATCGGTGGGGGTATCCCCATAGGGTTACTCTAGTATTAAAGTTTCGCAATCATTACTTTCTTTTTGCTATAAAGGAACCATGAAATAAAGTATGCAAAATTTCAGGTCGCTAGCTCATGTTTTGTTATGTTGCCTTGGCAACCATAACCGGTGGGGGTCTTTTGATCACTACAGGTCCCCTACTGAACCGATGTTACCCATCTTAGAACTCATTCATTATATTGACCCCATATACATGTGTACCAAATTTCAAGTTGATCCGACACGTTTAAAGAGAGTTATCGGGATGACGGACAGACAGTCAGACAGACAGACAGACAGACAACACGGTGATCACATAAGCCCTGGCTCGGGCTAAAAATTGTATCTAAGTGTAAATTTTTAAAATCTAATGTGAATGCCGAATCCGAAAAAGATGAATACAGTTAAAATGTTGTCGCTTATTAGATTATTATATTAGAGGCCCCATTGCATTGCTTTGAATCTAATGATGCAAAATATTAATGATTCCAATATTTCCAATCAACCGATCTTATAAATTCGATATCAGTGCTCAAAACATTGTGTTGAGGCTATCTGGGGTTAATGCGTACATTTCGATTCCAAATCTTCTGTCGATATCTATCATTACATTGCATTGATTCGGCATTCAAGGAAGTAAGGTATGAACCACTGATTAACGATAAATATCTTGAATCCAACCTTCGGGAAATATTAAAATGCATGGAAATGCAGTTCTTGATCTGTTGATACACAAATGAAATGAAAGACAGCATTGAAAAAGATATTTAACTATTTTGAAAGTATTCTTTCTTTATCTTTACTAGTAACGATTATTTCCATATATTTTTTTTGTATAATTATGTTTACATTTTGCTAGGTACAGATATTCTCTGCGTTATTTTTAATTCTATTAATTCCGAGTTTAGTATTTATGATCTTTGACGAATAGGTCTTTTGCAGCCGCAGCACCAACAACTGTCCCGGCAACGTACTTTCCAAGAGACGCTTCACTATCAGCCTGAAATAAAATAAATTACATTTTTTATAGATAAAATCAAAAATTTCCCACAAGAGATCCCAGTAGAAGCAATAAAGAAATTTTTTTCTCGTAAAATCAACACTAGAAAGTTAATATTTTGGATTTTCAAAATTAGTACAGAAATTGTAAGCAAATCCATGTAACTGTGTTAGTGTTTTTTAAAATAAAGAATAAGACTGAAAAAAAAACAAACCAGGATTAACAAGTATTTTTGGTGAAGCAGTTTTAGTAGCTGTGGGCTTGTACAAAATTGCTTTTACTAGCAGCTAAGCTGGGAATACTACCCTTGACGTATTTCCCAGTGGACGCTTGACTATTAGCCTATGGTGTTGTATCAAGTAGTAAAAAAATCAATAAAAGCTTATAAAATATATATAAAACATGGGATAAATCATGATAAATGTGGGACGATAACACTTCGCCAATTCTAAATCTATTTTAACTAGTCAAAAAATATAAAACACTCTATTACTAGCGTAAGTTAAGCTATCCGCATACCAAAATCGAAGATCAGCTTATTTGTATTGAAAAAAGTATTAATTTTTGTTAGAATTCTACAACTCTACAACTCTGAAGTTAAAAGGTATACTTGATTAATTAGAATTGTAAAATTTAATATTCAAAATTATCCACTTCTCCTGATTACTAATTTAAAATTCCAGCAGTGTAATATACCTTAGCTCGTTTCAGAAGTTCACCCTGTGCGGCCTTCACATTTTCGGACTTACCAAGCCAAGCCCTCAAAACGGATGCCTGTGATAGAAAAGGGATTTATATTTAGCTTTAATCTTGGAAAATTTAAAAACAATTTTAGTTGCATCATAATGTAAGTGTCAATACCTGCAGAGCACGCCCGTAACTGAATGTAAGAGCCCATGGTTTCTTTCCAGATACGGAATTGACGGCACTCAAATTAACTGAAGCATCTTCCTCAGATTGACCTCCAGATAAGAATGTCACTCCTAGATAAAATATGATTCAAATGTGTACAGGTAAATCATATTGGATTGGTCTAAATATATTAGTCGCAGTTGCACTTACCGGGAACCGCTGCAGGGAGTGTTCTTTGAAGAGCTGTGACAGTGGCCCGTCCAATATCTTCAGGAGTGTATTTCTTGGCACATGATTGACCAGGAGTGACCATGTTGGGCTTCAACAAAGTTCCTTCAAGGTAGACATGATGATCGTTGAGGGCCTTGTAAACGAAAGCCAGAACGGTTTCAGTGACCTTCTGGGCTCTCTCCAAATCATGGTCTCCGTCAGGAAGAACCTATTGGTAAAATGGATGATTTTGTTCGTTAAAACTAACCGACTACAAATATCGTCCAAAGATAATATTTTCTCACCTCAGGCTCAACAATTGGAACAAGACCATTTTGTTGACAAATGGAAGCATACCGGGCAAGAACATTAGCATTTTCAAGCATAGATTGATAGCTTGGAGTATTCTTTCCAATTTTCAAAACGCTCCTCCACTTTGCAAATTGGCAACCGTCCTTCTTATACTGAGCACAGCGTTCACTGAGACCATCCAATCCTTGAGTAGTAGTTTCGTCCTCGGATCCCATGAGGTTGACGGTGCCAGTATCAACCTTAATTCCGGGAATGATTCCAAGGTCCTGGATTAGTTTAACGAAGGGAGTTCCATCATCGGACTTTTGGTACAAAGTCTCATGGAATAGGATCACCCCTGAGACGTAATTTCCAATCTCTTTGTCCGTGGTGAACAGAAGCTGCCGGTATTTTCGTCGGTTATCATCTGTATTCTCCACTCCAATGTCCGTAAGTCGCTTCCCCATGGTCCCAACGGATTCATCAGCAGCCAGGATACCTTTCCCCGGGGCAACGATTGCATTAGCAATCTTCTTCAGCTCTTCTTGCAGAGCTGGCGATGGGTAGTTAAAGTAAGTAGTCATTTTGCTTTACTTTCCTAAAGAAACGAACAAAATTTAAATCTTAAACTGTACGACGGATAACTCGAGAGCTCCCGATCACCAAGTAACGACTAAGAAGCCCTAGCTCTGGTACAACCTGAACAGCAAGATGATTCCAAAAATAGCTTAAGGGCTAAAAATATTGGATGCTGTTTGAGCATGCCATAGGGGACATGACATAAGTAAACTCAAGAATCTAGCCATATGCATATTCAATTAAGCAAATGTGATGTCCAAGTCATAGTATGATCTTGGTGTATATCTTCTGAACCTTCAAAGCCAAGTTCAAGGATTCATCTGAATATCTAAATTTGTGTGGGGAGACTGATACCGTACTTGTGGAGCATGTGGAGGATGGAGTCGTTTAAACTGGTTCCTCATCAGCAACCCATCTATCTTTCCATATCAAACATCTACTGAAATGAAAACATATCGAATCCTCTATCTCTACGTTGTAATCTCCGTGACCTTGTGACATGCAAAAGAAGAAACCAACATAACAACCAACCGATCCTCCCATTCATCCAGCATCAAATATACACCAATGAGTGCAATCAGCTTTAACAGTAGAGTACCAATATCTTTAAACTTAAAGCCCTTCATGCTAAATGCCAATCCTAGTAATTCAAATGAACTCAGTTACTATTTAATACATCCAATTGACCCCTCACATATAATGCGTATGCCGTAGTTTATAAGCTAAATCCATACTATCTTTTCAAGGCCACAAGCCCTTGAGATTTGGAAAAAATTCTATTCCTTGACATGGCATATGATTAACCTTTAAACGATGTTGAACATTAAATCCCGAGATTTGCATAATGCTCCTCTGATCAACTGTCAACGAGGGCACATTCTACAGAAATAGAAATTTCCAAATTTTGGTAAAAACAAATTTATGACCATACTATTCCAAAACCAAGAGGTTCAAAAGAAGACCCTTTGTACGCAATTTAGTGATTCGATTATATGTGGATTCGTATGCATTCTTAACCGGCCTTCTTATAAACCCAATGTCAGTAAAATGCAGGGGATTCAATACTTACCTGAGAAAGTTTCAAAAAATTTGATGATGGCTGCTTCGGCTGTTGGTAGAAGAGGTATCGACTCGTCCAGGGCTTAGAATGCACTAGTCCCGAATCAGCGCAGCCAGACTGGAGCAGAAAGACGGAGACAACCTATGAGGGTGGTGGCTGGTGGCCACAAATTTGCTCAATATCACGTGATTTCACCATAAATATCTGCTTATCACATTATCCTTATCATCCTCAAAATGATCTGCAACATTTTCATGAATTTCAATACGAAAATCTTACCAATCGCGATTCAGTGACGGAGATATCCATAAAATAGCATTTAAGGCTCTAAGGAAATTTTCTTTCATATTTCTAATTTGATAACCTCTGACCTAAGCCAAATTCTATTGGCACGCTAAAAGGTCAGAGGTCAATTATAGGTATTACAGGCAATTAGATTACCACTATTTTTTTCTCTTGTAATAAAAATACATCTGGTAAATGGTAAAGCTTGATATGCATATTTTAGCTTTACGATCGAGCCTCTCAAAAACTCATTTACTAGGTTTTGAGGAAATGAGTATTCTGTGGGGAATAATTCTTGATAGTGGTATGAAAAATGGATACTTTAGGTAGAAACGTAAGTTTACTTTTATTCATTGATCGTAATTAATGCATACAACCTAATAAAAAAATTTGGTAGGAATGCAAGGTCCTTAGCTTAACTTCTATAGCCTAAAATAATCTCTGGAAAAGTGAGTGTAAAAAATTTAAGAATTAGAATGAGGAACGGACAATTAAAAATATCTTTAAAGCTATTAAGATGTTATCAAGGCTGCATGGGGAATTTAGTAGAGAAGACAGGAATGAAGAAGAGTATATTTTATGTTTCGAGTTTCACAGATTCACAGGGTAAAAGAATTTGGTTGTCTATTTTTTCGTTTCTGAAACTTCAGCTTCTTTGTCTACAGATTTGTTCTCTTTAGCAACTTCTGCTTCAGATTTAGCATCAGTTTTCCTCTTGGAGCGGACGGGGTCTAATGAACATTGGAAAAATGGGTCACCCTTGTAACCAGTTGGACATGAACAGACGGCTCCATGGTTCCTTGCGTCACATCTGGATATTTAAAAAAAAAATATATACATCAGTCAGATACGTATTAATTATATTGTACTTCCTATAATAACAAAATAGCTGATAGTTGATCATGACAGACCTAGCATTGACCCCACAAGCTCCTTCACACGGGTCTTTACAATTGTAGTTGGTACAGATTCGATTGTTCGAACACTCGGAATCCGTTTGACACTCTCCTCTTCGGCAGTTAATTAAAGCGTCCCCGATGTATCCTTTATTTCGAACGAAAAAAATTTATTTGGTGATCTATGTTAATTACAATTATCAATTTTAAGGTTCAATTAACTCACCAGGAGGGCAAGTACACACTGGTCGATCACGTCCTGAGTTATCATAGCCAGGAGTACACACGGCATTTTGTCCACAAGGGTTTGGACTGCAGAGATCGGCTGTGCAGTATCATAAAATTGAACATTGTTATTTTTTATCCATCAAACACTAGGAATATATTTTAGTTAATCCCTTGGTAAGCAATCCTGGATTAAAAATTAAGGGTATTGTAAGGCAAGCTTTAAGCTGTTATGCGTTATCTTTTATGCGTAAAATCCATCCTCTGTTCTTGGGTCTGCGGTCTGCAACATATTGGTTTTTCAAAATTAGAAAGCAGATCAGTGTAGTTGTATCATGTTTGATTAGAAGTGCTATACGCTCAAATTTGTTTACCAGGCGGTGTTTCCCATTTTTAAATTTCTGATAACGATCTCGCTGTGAATAGTTTCCTTGATGCTGAATAAAGTTCTAAGCATGAACGTTGTATTAATCCGGATTAGTCAAGTGGAATGAAATAACAATTTTATTTAGCAAGAAGATAATAGATTATTGAAATCAGTGAAAACAATTAGAAAAAGCATTGGTTGTTAAATAGTTATCTTAAGTTTATCAAGTTAGTGTGGATTTTTTGTTATTGATCAAAAGTTAGTGAGGTAATTCTACTGTAAAAAAAATTATTTTCGACCTGGAGTTTGTCTGCGACATTCCTGGAATGGATGGCCGGTGTAGCCTTTAGGACAAGAGCAAATAGCTTTGTGGTTAGACTTGTCTACTCGACAATCTGCGTTGATACCACAAGCGTTGATGCAAGGGTCTCCACACTTGAGTCCGATACAGGCTCTGGTTAAGAGTTTAAATTAAATTAAAGATTCAATAAAATATTAAATTAATCTTATACATTTGTGTAAAATAATTTAAACGGAAATTTGAGGAGTGGACTAAAAGATTTACCGGTTTGCTGGACACTCCGCGTGGCTGGTACATTCAGGGAAGCATCTGGTGTAAGCATCTCCGAGGTAATCTTCTGGACACTTGCATACCGGTTGGTGGTTTCTGACCTGAAATTTTGGAAGTTTTAGAGGAAATGTTCAATGGTGTATAGGATCACATTTATATGGCTTTAAGTACTATATAATATACATAACATTTCCATAATATATACACAACAAGCCAAAATCGGAAGGATAATACCTCGCAAGTTGCGTGAGCTCCACAAAGATTAATACAAGGGTTTTTGCACTTGAAATTTTGACAAGATTGCTGGCTAGGACAGTCTTGATTGGTTTCGCACTCGTGTCGACATCCAGACAAGGGATCACCGAAGTAACTTTCTTGGCAAGAACAGATTGCACGATTATTTTCAACCTAGATTAAGCAACAAATTATTGTAATCAGTATGCAGAATAATTAATTTACAAATTTTGCTTTTTAATGCGTGATTGAGATTTATTACCCGACACTTTGTGTTTCGGCCACAAGGGGAAGGCTCGCAGAGTTCATCTGTAAAATGCATATTATTAGACATTTCAAATCAATTCTAATATTTTACCCCAACTAACTATCAACTATCGGAGATTGATATTTACGCAAAGGTGAGTAAAGTGAGATTAGTAAGTTCTGCTAGTTAGAATTTTCATCGCTTCATCCATCTTTCAATCAGCCTTGATGCTGAGGTCTAGATTTTGTTAGTGGTGTTAACCTGTCCATTCAAATATTATTTGTAGTTTGTACGACTCAGTTTCATTCCGTTGCATCAGTTGGAGTTAATTCATAAGACATTACAGTTATTTCTGGAGAAAATTACAACTCACTTGGATTATATCGTCGACAATTCACTGAGGCATCTCCAGTATAACCGGCAGGGCAAGTACAGACGGCAATTTGATTTCTGACATCACACTGAGCATTAGCACCGCAAGCTTTCGTGCAGGGGTTCACACAGTTGAAGTCTTCGCAAACCTTAAATGATGGGCACTCACTATTTGCTGTAAATAATAGACATCAAATATTTCAATAGAAGCCTAACACAAGTCATGGATATTCCATTCTTAATTTCTATGAATATTGATACATTCTCAATTATTTAAACCTTAATTTAGCCTCAAAAAGGTTTAAAAGAAACTGGAAAACTTAAACCTAATTTTAAATTAATCTCTAGGAAGTCTGAAATAAAAATCCAGATTTTACAGAAAATATCAAATTTCCTTTTAAAATCAAATTACAATCACTAAAAGCGAAATCTTCGACGGATAACTATTAAAGATCTCGCAATTAATCTCTGGTCTAAAAAGTGATCGTTTAGGGTATAAAGACTTACAGGAGCACTCTCCTCGACGACAAGATGTAAGAGGATTTCCTTGGTGACCAGGAAGGCAAGTGCAGACGGGTCTGTCCAGGCTATTCCGACATTCAGCATCTTTTAATTTAAAACAAAGACACAGTTTATATACTCATTTGTGATTGTGTGTCTAAAGAAAGTTCATTATTATATTGATTCCAGTAATTACTCTGTCCACAAGGTGAGGGATTGCAAGGATCCGCGGCTCTAATGGCTCTGCAAAGTTATAAAAACAGAAACGGTACTATAATAATTTAAAAGAACATTGATTTGAATCGATTAACATGTCTAGTATTGTTTCCATTCTAAACTCATGCAAATTGTAATTTTTTTCAAACTCATGGAATAAAAACATTGCAGATAAAAATAAAGGTAACACCGACACTCTTGCAACTACTAGAAAATACTGGGAATTTAGCAAAACTAATTACAAGAAAACCAGTCGTGCATGACGAGTAACAGTGTTTTTGTTTGCTAAAACTTCTTGTAGTATTTCAACTCCAAAAACAATAATAAAATCTTCATAAAAATTACAGAAGAATATATTCCATTTCTAAAGAATCCGTTCGCATTTGAACAGAACGGTCATTCATGTACCAACATTGCCAACCTATAAAACTGCGATACTTACTGAGGTGGAGGTTGTGAGAAAATGGCCCTAGAAATAGGTGCCTGTTGAGTACATTGAGCCAAAGAGTCTCCAGTGTAACCTCTGAAGCATCGACAAACAGCCCGGTGGTTGACACCTTCACACTCAGCATTCTTGAATTAATTAATATACATTGGATTAGATTAGAAGAGTTCAAAAGAATTGTTGCCAATTCACCTCAAAAATGATTGAGAAAAAAACACATTTTAAATTATTTATAGTTTAAGCACTTACAACTCCGCAAGGATTTGGTTGGCAGGGATTCGTACATTTGTTGCTTAAGCACCTTTCATGAGATCGACATTCATGGTCTTGGGTACACTGGGGCCCGCAACCGGTAATTGTATCCGGTTTAGGAAAATGACCAGGAAGACACCTACAAATTGCTGCTCCACCACTATTTACAGAACATTGCGTATCTTAAAAAGAAAAAAAAACAGTTAGTTCATGTACAATTTTTTCATTCATGATAATCAGAAATCTCATCGCAAACAAACTTACTCGGCCCGCAAGGTGTAGGGATGCATGGATCGACTCCTAAGAAAATAAATTATTCCCCAATCCTGTTTCTTAAGTTGTTTGATATCATTAAGATATGGGTTTTAGTGTTGAGTGTTGATATTATTAGTTGGATTCTTGTTAGTCGATTTAAGGGAAGTTACAGTTAGAGTTGTTTGGACTAATCTCACTTTACTCACAAATTCCATTATGGTTGTATGTTAAGTGTCATAGAATGAAGCAGCTAATTATTTGTAGTATGTTATTAAGACGCTGGTCGTTATTAATAAGAACATGATTATAGTGAAAAACTACTCTTCTACCGGATAAACTAGGAACGGTTAATGATGTATTAAGAATTGACTGATTTTCAAATGAAGGGAAACGATAAAAAAATACAACAATTACCTCCAAGTTGAGCTTTAGACTGAACCAATGCAATGTTCAGTACGAAGAATGCCACCATGGGCATCACAATTGACGAGACCATTGTGCGTCTCTGTAAATAAAATCAATTAAAAATTATATCATAAATCGTTCTTTAACTGCATATCGTATCGCAACCTTTTAAGGCCAACTCCTTAAGGGTGGAACTTCAAATAGAAAATGGAATTATTTATACTCTTCATTATTCCAACATGACTCGGCTCACGACCATCAAGTGTCAAGGTTGATATTCATTAAACAGGTACCACTGATTAATAACAAACTAAGCAATCTTGAGAATTAGAGATGACAAGATTATTATTGATGCCGCTCATGGAACTTATACACTGGATACGATATCATGAATGAAATATGCGGGCGGAGATGTCTATCCAATAACAATGAGGGATTAAATAATTAAATAGGCAGAAAAATTGACCCTGGCCTTGTTTGACAACTATGGATTCTCTGGGGACGGTATGGATTTCCATTTTAGCTCTTGAGATTTATGGACGCAATAAAGCATGATAATCCAGTCCTATGACCAACAGGCCTACAGATTACAATTATGGCAAGGAGAATGACAAAAAAATGAAAACAAAAAATGAAAACAAAAGTGAAGATGCTTCTTGCTTATTGATTAGCTTTAACTTAAGGAAACGCCCTGACATTTTCACACCTACACTTACAAATCGTTTTAGATGAGACTTGACTATCATTGCAGATTTATAGCATCTCCTCTTCTATTGTTGTATTCATCTTTCATTCCCAAAAATGTAACTTGGTACACATTCAAATAACTTTGCATGAAATTTTGGCAAGCAATTGGAAAATCATTTAAAATGTGTAAAATAATTAATGCCATCAATAATCGATTTACGTAAATTAATCAATCCGGTTGTGCCCTAATAGGAGAATCTTTTTTCCTCTCCTTTAACAACCTGTCCGGTCCTAACCAAGGACACTCTCTCCCTTAGAGTTAATTGTTAATGACACCAACAACAGACAATTTAACTTTCTTCTGATGTTTGTGGGATTGAAATTTGGCCGCATATAAATTCCACATAATTACAAAAAATATACCCACAAGAGTGAAAAATACCAAATTTCTCAATCTAGACAAGGCCCGTTTACGTATGAAGGTTCTATTGATGCCTACGTCGGCTACGTCCCACAATGGCCACGATCCATTGTTTTGAAATACAAATCTAAATACCATTAATTTGATAATCCTCAGAGAATTTGTTATTTGCCAATTCCTACAGTCTAACATTTGAAAAGTATACTTGCAGAGAAACTGGAAACGATGAACAAAATATTCGACGAATGCGAATATATATACCGTAACTTTCTCGAATCTCAAGAACTAAGAAACCCCATGGGGGCAAAATATATAAGCACACTGAGGTTTTCGACTCCCGAATCACAAAAACCTGATAAAGTCAAGTTTAGAGAAATGTAAACCTTACCTGAAGGGATCCAGATAATCCAAATCCGAGAGTAATTACGCTAAGGCAGGTCTCACTCAAGAAGCTGAGAAAATAGCTACGAACTCGCAAAGATGTAATGAGGAACAATTAACGCTGGCTGCACTGGTACACAACTCAGGCACAACTATGAAAGGGTTGTGCCATTCCTTCAGATATTTATACTTTAAGACAGACACATGTTAAGACGAATCCCTTTCTTCTTTGCAGAATTAGATGAAACTCGCCAGTTTTCCATCCCATAGGTACGCACCACACCTGCACCTCATCATTATAAAGTTCAGCAATCCAAAACCCAAGACTGAAAAAAGTGATAAGGGCAGCAGAGGTTCCATTAGAACAATATATTGTTCAGTACTAAAAGGCATGTTAGAGGAATGTCTTCTTATCTTGATGAACATGGTCATCCCATACATGATAAACACTAAGTAGAGGCGAATTAAAACTATTTTCCTAGAGAAAAAAATATGACCAGCTTCTCACATTATATCATCATGTCAAGTGTAACAATCAGCCCTTGTCGTAATAGAAGTAGTAGGTAGTAAGTCTAGTAACTATCGTACTTCTTGAGTCTAAGGAGCTGAGATGATCCTGAATCCTACGCAAAACTTATTCACAAAAGATAACTTATGGCCGGAGGAAAATAAAAGCGTACGTATCGTGTCCTTGGGGCAGCGTTCGTATTTGGAGTTTGCAGATCTGCAAATTCTAGGGGGGGATACGTTTTTCAGCCAATGCTACACGCTACACTGCTAATAGGTTAGATTGTGGTGCTATCACGAGCTACTTGGCTATAAGTAATATACAATGATATCTTCATACTAAAAATTGATAACATAATCAAGTTGGACTTCAAATGTTTTCCCCTAATTGTCCTTTACGGTCTTGCATAGTTTGCAATTTGTTTCTCCATCTCCGGAGGATTTCCTTTAAAATTAGGGACATGCTCAAAAATGGATTTACCTTAAAAAACTCAGGAAGAACCATGGAAGAACTATTGTATTTATTGCATACATAATGATGGAAATTTTAGAATTAGAGGGGGATTAGAATGAATGGGCAGTACAATGGTTTCTAGTGTTACTTTTTCACAGCCTACTGCATCTATGGTTATCGAAGGATTTAAAAAACTGATCTGAATGCCCATAACCCGTCATGTCAAGGATAAATAAATCATATCAACCCACAAGACCGGGTGGAGTCACTTGTTAATAAAAATAAATATCTTAGGAGCTCATCTTTGACAATTAAAACAGATTTGTTCTAACGCCGACACGATCTGAAATCTAAAAAGGAATTTCTTCTCGTTTTTTATTCCTTCGTCCACGGTCCATGTTCCAGATTCCAGTCAAAGAAGTTTTAAGAGCAGATTATTGGATCCCTATCATCTGATCATTCTTATCTGATACTAATATCAGAGATGACTGATTAAATAGTATGACAACTTATTTTCATTCCATAAGGTTAGTAGAGCTAGCATACACCTCCTTTGGCATGTGTCTAGGCTATGTACAAAAAAATACATTAAAATAGCTCAAATGAATGGGCTAAAATTACGAAACATAAATTAATATCCATCTAGAATCGTGAATATTTTGCTCATTGTCGAACAAATCTTAAAGAATCAATTTGTTAGAGGATATTTTATAAATGCAAATAAATTTTTGTACTGTCTATAAGAATTGTCAATAGACGATTCAAGATTAGTATCTATCATTAGTTTATAAATTCTTTTTATTCCATCATTAGTTTTTCAAATCCAGTGAGAAAAGTAAAACACGAGAGAGTCGAGAGCTTAGCTTAACATTTATAATTTAACACAACCTTGAGAACATTAAATTATTACTGAAATGTTATTACACCATTTAACTACAGATAGTGGTTAATTTAAACCTTTCGATACAAAATCTAGCCTGGTCATCTAGGTCATAGTTCTACAATAGACTCAGCGTAGATGGATTTTCTAGTAAGCAATTCCCAGCCGCAGATCATAATCGAAAGCACATCCAGTCCAAGTCATTTTGTATATTTAGAGGAAAATTTTCTTTGCTTTTAAGTGCAGCCACACAAGGTATTTTCTATTATGCATGGAAATTCGGACCACATCATTCTCATATCGAAAGATGCACACTTAAGATCAACGTTAATTTGTTACGAACATTGAGACACACCTCTAGAATAGTTACAACTACGGTTATTATGAATAGACGGTTTGCTTGACTCTGGACGTCTTGACCTTTCGACAGCTCTAAATCTGTCTTTATACCACCGTCTAAATGCGGTAAGTAGCACACAAGAAACGACTAAAAAACTTCCTAGGTAGCTGTACCAATCTGGTGTATCATGAAGCAATGTGATTTGATAGAAAAAAGCCAGAACAATGTCCAACGTTCGGGCAACAGCACAAGGACCGGCATTTTCCATTTGAAGGGCTTTTGTTAGTAAAATTTGGCCAAGAAATCCGCACAATCCTATTCCTAAACATTCCAAAATATTGGACCACTGTTTTGGAACTGTGAACCCGTCAAGGGCTATTGTGAGGACAGCACCGAAGGCTGCTAAAACGGTGCTAAACCAGAGCACGGTTACAGAATAATGAACATGCTTGAGTTGGCGAAGAACAATAAATGCTAAGGCAGTAAGCATTGCTGCAATGAGACCACAGATTGTGCCGACAATACTTGTCCAGGATCCAGTAGTGACGAAATTGAAAGAAGGTTGCGAAACTAGAACAACTCCGATAAGAGTTAATGAGATCATCGTTACATCAAACCAAGAACAGATTTCTCCTAAACATATACATGCAAATAGAGATACAAATACTGGGCTAGTAAAAATACAAGTGGCAGCGTCCGCTAATGGAATTAGATGAATTGAGGCAAAGCTCATTACAAGAGATACGGCTCCTAGTACAGCCCGTGAAAGCAACAGTGCTCGACTTCCAGGGGGTCCAAAAAAGCTATTACCACTTGAAATAACAATTGGTGAGATAAAAATCATTTGTAGAAGGCCTCTAACCCCTAACAGCTCCATGGGATGTAAACTACTGATTTTGACTATGAGAGCACTGGTTGCAAAGAATATGCAGGAAATTGCTGCAAGAAATATTCCAATCGAACACCGACCTCCAGAAGCATTTTGCACTGCTTCGTCAGACTCCATATCTCGGTCACCAGAAGGAGAATCTACTCTGCTATAATTTTTACCTCGCTCAGTATTCTTTCCTTTGATAGATTTGCCTTTGGATTTGGTCCCTTTTGCAGAAGTGAGGAATTGATGGAACACACTTTGTCTTGGAGGAGATTTAATAAGAAGAGGATCCCTGTCGTGGTCCCCTTCTGTTGCAACATCTTCTGCCGCTGATTGAAACGGACTATTATTGCTGGAAGTTTGGTCTTCATTATCAGCTTCATCTTCATTCGATAATCCAACCAGAACCATTGAATCACTCGACAAATTACTGTAGATGATCCCATTAAGTTTATCTTGCTGTGGATCTGTAGCTCCATGAAATATTGCACTTTCATTATCATATGAACGAAGTCGATGACTGATAGGGAGATTCTGTTTCCCACAATACCCGTTAGAATCTGGACGATCCAAATTAAAAAGATTAAAATTAGTCTCATCCAGGGATCCTGCTTCCGAGTTGATCATTATTGGTCACTTATTGCTCATCTGATTCTACTTTACCTTAACGATTCAATTGCATTCATTAAAACATCAAGTGAATGTGTACAACATCAAAGAATATTCAATTTACCATAGTTTGAACTCCGCTCACATCACAATCACGGCCACGGTGTGACAGTGGAATGACAAGATTCTGTATGTTCGTAAGATTTACAAATACATTCATTGATACTTTGATATCTTCTTCAAAGCATTAATACTTTGTCCCAAAAGCATCCTAATCCTTGATTCTTAATCCATTTGGGTTTCAAATGAATTTCCAAGCCTCATTGTTTGCCGAAACCCATGTTGAAGGTGATTCCTCAAAACCAGAACCTTTCATGATTGTCTTGATGGTAGTAAGTGCTTCCAGAGATTACAATCGATATGAGACAGAATAAGTTACAATCTTCTAGTAAGCCGTGTCTTCCATTTTGAACGTAATGAGTTAAAACTCGATCACTCCTCCAATAATTATCTACTGAATAATAAAATTCAATGAAATTTCAATAAACCAATATTTAGTATCCATAATTAAATTTCATTCATTTTCATTCCTTTATGCACAGTAACACCAGATTAATGGTCATATTCTTAATGCTGAGTTAAGGGTGCACACACACTTAAGCCAATGTTAATTATATTGGCATAATCGGGAGTGGACCCTTATCTCAGCCACTAAGAATATGACCATAAGACTTAATCTAGAAACCTTACTAATATTCCGACTTTTCCATACCGTTTCCATTTCCATCGGTGCAAGAGTTAGGGGCGGTCCGGCTCTGACTTCCTTGGAATCTTTCTGAAGATGACGGGAACGGGAAGTCATGTTGTTTGGCAAAAATTTTCAAGCTTTCAAATACACTTCAACTTTAAGATAAGAACCATTTAATATTTTCAATTAGCAGATACCGAATACTCTTATTATATTATCATAGGAGAATGATGACAAAGGAATGCTTGGAGCTTGGAGAGTGCATTTTGGTGCACTTTGTTATAATAATATGGACATACAAGACTGAAAAGTGGTTCGAGTACAAGACTAAGACATACAGGAGTGAATGGGACACTGCACTAATAAGATCTTTGCAAAAAAATCAAACTTTTGGCAAATCCATCCGCCTCGGCTACACCTAAGCGATTCAATGTTCAAACTTGATCCCCACGGGGAAGAAACGAGCTCGAAGTACCTCTGCCAGTATATCTATCTCCTTTTCATACTCACTACAACTATTGATGCTCAAGAGGTCAATTCATAAACAATAGTAAACATTATTTACATATTTACCTAATTCAAAAGTAATTTACAATTTTTAAAGATCTTAAGCTCACCTCGGCGTTCTCGCGCCTCTTTCGCCTCGTTTCTCTTGGTCCGGCCATTACGGTCCATAGGTAACATGTCCTCCTCCAGCGGCTCCAGCCTGTTAGTCCACAGTGGCAACTCTGGCAGTCCTCTGAAACTGGTCGTAAGTGACTCTGACTCGTAAGCATTTTTATCTGCACTTAAGACTCTTCTTAGTTCGACTAAATCATGTTTCAATAAATTGGCCCATATTCTAAAAAATAGTAATTCTTACTGGTTACCATATATTAAAAATAGTAACTTCTGATCTTGATTACAGAACTCTATGAACTGGATTCTTCGACCGCGAGTACCGCGATGGTGGACTGCTTCACGGGCTTCTTGGTTTCACTTGCTTCCTTAATCCAGAAGTGTTGAATTACTACCATTGCACATTGAATGCCATTGATCGTTAAATTGAGGCTAAATCAGTTTTTTAAAGTATAAGAATCGAAAATAAAGTATTTTATAATGAATAATGGTAGGACCGAACGGGAGGTTTAAGTCTTCAATATAAGATGACCTAGTAAACTCCGAGAGCATGTATTCATCCTACTAAAGTTCTAGAATTGGAGTTCAAGGTCCCTTTTTCAGCTTCTACTGAAAATGAACTATGAACAGCCCTTTGTAATTCCGTGCAGAAAGGGAATAATGGTTAGTAGGTAGGACTCTCGAGTAGTATTGAGGAGCTGAGCAGGTCGAGATGTTTTTTATTGGACTGACTGAAGAGAGAGTGTGTAGTAGTGTGAGTTGTTTGTGTAATCCACTACTCGAGAACGAGGATCTACTATAACAAAAACATACAGACACAACAACCATTTTATCTTCATACTTTTTAATAACATTTCGACAACATTTATCCCCCCTTTCTACAAAATTTTTATCCTTCGACTCTGTGATCTTCCCTTTTGAAATTTCTGAACCCATCTCTGAGAAAATGGTGATCCTTCCCGTAAGACGAAAGGTGGGATTAAATCCGCTACCGAACTAAGACCAAAATATCATCAGATCATCAGTGTGCCTTTTGCAAAATTTGTCTACTGTTCCTCACAGCTGAGATTTAACTGCACTGGAAGGATGGAATAATGTGCTTTGTGTTTCAGTTAATACCTCACCCTCTAAACATTTAAAGTAATTCAAAACTTAATATCGTTTCTATTTAATCTTATAGTAATTTTCATCTCATCCCCCTAAATTCCTTTCTACACTTCACACTTTACTCGAAAACTTCTCAAGCTCAGCTGTCCGTAAGCGTCGAATATCTAATAAGATATGTGAAATGGATTTGCGACATCCCCAAACAATTAAGTTGAAAAGTTTTAGGGACTCTCCGACTGAGTCCGACTGTTCTAATCCTCTTTCATCTTCAGTCTTCAGTAATGTTTAGTTTCATTTAGTATTACTTTCGTCTTAACTGAAAGGGTGAGAGGGGTCGGTCTTCTTGGCAGTAAAGTGGTGGTGGAGTCCGTTTTTTTAGACTATTATATTGTGTTTAGGAATGTATTTTTGAATAGTTGAATTGATATTGAGGGTATGATGTCACATCGGAATCCTGACCTTTTGATTTTTAGCCCCATCGTTAGCCATTTGTTCTGTTTTCTTTCAACTGGTAGTTTTTTAGTGCGCAGTTGTTTGCAGAGAAATGCAGAGTTGCAGTTCGATAATCAGAAAATTTGAGTAAATGATTAGTAATCTATAATTCATAATTCAATGTCCACGATTTTATTATGCTTACAATTAGTTGGATTCTGTTTATTGGCATTAGGGATTATGGTGGTCTAGACTAAAAATGAATCAACGAGTCTCAGTCAGTCCCTGTTCATTATCTCTAGAGGGACTTATTTAAGGCTAGAATCAAGCTTAATAATTGCCCTAGGGTTCAGTGGGGCGTATTATTTAATTTAGCTTAACTGAACATCTCGCTGGAATTTATTGAAAGGAATACAATTTTTTTTCTCCGTTTCTCTGGTTTCAGATTTCGATTATGTTCACTCTCGTCGGAAAATAAGAAGATTTAATGAATTGCTGACTCATGTGACTATCCAGATTGGATTTTGTCTATTAACTATCTGTCCAGTTGGAGTTTTCAACGCAAACTCTCTCTGACTATCATCCAGAGTCTGGACAAATAGGAACTTTACCGTCTTGAAGAAAAAACTTTCCAGAGCTTTGAGAACTTCCGATTTCTCTCAAGCATTTTGTAAACTTCAGGTAAGCGGAATATAACAATTGAATTGGGGTTAACCTTAGTTTATAAGGGGAGTTAAGTGTAAGTGGTGTACTGAAACCCTGTTTCTGATATCATCCTGAGTTAACAATATTAAGACGGCATAAGTTGATATAACTTATTAGTGGTATCATCCGTATCAAGATTAATGGACTCTGTCAATTAATGAACGAGAAGAGTCAATTAATCTTTCATCTGTGTATTAGCGTAGTTAGTTTCGGTGCATTTTGAAACCGGAAAATTTTTAGACCCGCATGGTAAAACTGGTAATTTATTTATTTATTTAAACATACAATATGGTACCCACAGTACGTGTACATTGTGGTAATTACACCATAAGGAATAT
>JAQFYM010000492.1:0-64254 GCA_034694785.1 Agrenia bidenticulata | reverse complement strand
CCCCCCCCCAGGTCAACCAAAAGTTTTAGACAAAAGCACAGTACTGTAAAAAAAAATTAAAGAAAATTTTTTTATACTATTAAGAATAAAGACTTGTATTTTTTCTAGAATTAATTTGTTTCTTGTAGTTAATTTAGTTACGATACACTTTTTACGAACTTTGTATTTATAATTTTAACTTTCATAAGGGGACTAAAATCGGTTTGTAGTTGCCTGTTGTTTGTGTTGTATATGGCGTACAGTAAAATACAGCAATGACATTTTCTGGTCAGTTTTAACGCCATAAAAATACATCAAAAAACAAACATTTTTTAGTTGCGTATATTTTGTAAAATACGAGTCTTAATGCAAGGTGTGCTGTATTGTATTTCGGCACGATATCATCAGCGTGTTTTTTTTGTCTTGCGGGTATTTTTAAACGTATCTCTAGAAAAATATCTAATACCCGCTTCATTGTTTTATATTGTCTTTTACGACCCCGCTGACAATAATACATATAACTGGAAAAAGGTCAGTTTGCAAAACAGGCTTTTTTTGTTTTTTTTTTTAAATTGCAAAAAGAAAGTTGTTATTAGAAATCCAAAACGAGTTTGTTTTTTTTTCATACATCATAAAAAATGACTTTCTGTACTTTTGCATGTGACAAAAACCTAATATCTGTTTGTAGCTTTTTTTTATTGTATTTTATGGAAAATTTCTCTTCTTGGTAACAAGCCTGCTTTTGGGGAAATTTCAATCATAAACTGCATACAGAGATTAAAATAAAATTACGATTAATAAATCTTAACATGCCATACACATGAAACGCGTATATATATCGACCAATTTAGTTCACATTAGGAAAATACTTTGTAAAAAGGAATTGAACATGTCTACTGAACTTTTATATTTTTCATATATATATAAAAATAAAACTAAAGTAAAAAAAATTGCCTCTTAGTACTCAAATATATGCTTTACATAAGTATGTGTTTAATGTACGTTAGTTCATCAATTCGAATTGGAAAAAACATTTTATGAATACCGCAATTAAGTAATTTGTAGCCCAAACTTGTAATAGTACACGTGAATTGTACAGCAAGTGTGCAGAATGCATGAGACAAACAAATTCTTATTTTAGCAGTCAAAGAGTTTTACTTTTTTGCAGCTTGGTATTTTTTTTTTAATTATTTTAGTATACATAGGGCAGCAAAAAAACTTCTTTTTAACTAATGGCTCGCATTTAAAGTCTCCATCGTATAGAAAACGAACAACTCTACACTTTTTGGCAAATTTTACTATTGCAAACAAAATCTTAATAGCGATAATTTGATCATCCTATTCAAATGTGTTTTTTCTGCTACCATATTTTACGAACACCAACTATATAGGGGATCAAAAAACAACATAGTGTTTTTTTTTCCAAGCGGAGATTTTTATGGTACAAGTTCTGATTACAATTGTTTTTGACGTAATATTGCAGTAATTCAATAATTTAGTACAAAATCTAGCTTTAACTTTTGTCATATATTATAACAAATTTTTAAAGTTTTTTACCCTGATCATGTAATGCTTTAAGTCAAAACCCTTTGCTACAGCATATATTTTGTTGTAACATATAAACTTCAATACACCTTTAAGTAGCAAATATAAGCTTAGATAATAGTCAAGCAATTTTATTTTCTAACAGCAACAAGATCATAAGACATAATTAAAAGTAGAAAACCATTGAGAAAAAAAGTTTAACTGATGCAGAAAGCAAACTAAAAGGTTTTAACCTGCGAACACTTTAAAATTATATAAAATACTGATACAGCAAAAGGAAATTTGAGCTTATGTTTTTATAAAGAGAAATGTGTATGCAATTTAAAACGCAAACGAACACACACTTTTTTCTATGTACTGTAACAAAGATATTACTGCATATACTATAAATATATATACCTTTTTGTATTATAACATAAAACAATATATCGAGGCTTTTCACAGCAGAAATTTTATATAAAAAGATATAACATTATCACTATTTATTTGTAAAATCATTTAAAAAAATATAACAAAGCCTTTTTTGCCCGCATAATATATGGCAAAAAAAAATTCCTTTTTTATTTTTTGTCGATGACACCTCTTATATATAGCCGTTTTTATATTACGTGTTTTTTGGATGCTTTTTTGTATTTAGTAGCCTTTTTTCATTTTTTTCTTTTTTTTAAATGCGTTGTATGCGAGACTACAAAATTTACTTAAAACAGTATGAAGTGTTGTAACGAGTATATGTATAGACATTGATTTTTGTTGTTTTTCTTACGTGCTTTGCGAATAAATATGCAAAAGTATATATGCAACGTATCCGAAAAAGTAACTTTTTGTTTTTCAAATGCAAAAGATGTTGCCTTTGACTCTTGAGGCGACAATGATGGATATATGCGTATTTTGCAAAAAGTGTTATAACCAATTTTTAACAAGTTTCTTTTCGAATTTTAAATTTTTTGATTATTCGAATTTTTTTAAAAAAAATAAATGTCTAAAAAAAGCATTTTAAACACTAAAAAAATACAAAAAAATTTTTATAAAAAAAATTTATTTATTTTATACATATTTTACACTGTAGCAAATTTCAATATTCTTATCTTGTTTTTCATTTGATTTTTCATAAATGACGCATATATGCGGCATGGGATAAAAAAGAATGAAATTGCGTTTGTCGCCCCAAGAGTTATGGTATTTAAGAAAACGACTGTCATACTTGTAAAACTTATTAATACAACAATAAAGACAGAAAAACAGTAAAGACATGAAAGTGTACATCTTAACACAAGATTCATATTTTCGTGTATAAACGTTTTTAACAACTTTTAAAAAGATTCTGTAGCCCAGGCATACGACTATAAACGCTTTTATTTTTTGCTGTGACCACTTTTTAGAAAACAGTTCATTTATATTTTACTACGTTTTTTATCTCACGATTATTTTAGTCGAGGGTAATTAATATTTATCCATATATATACTAAAAACGCATCTTTATCGTCTAGTAATATATGCTTATACAAATATATACCATTTCTATAGCTAAATATCATTGCGAGTATGTTTTGTTTCTAAAAGTTTTAATTAAAAATTTAATCACATCAAATACAAATATAAGCATTAAAATATATCAAAAATCTATACTTATCTGT
This sequence comes from Agrenia bidenticulata, assembly GCA_034694785.1. Taxonomy (NCBI): domain Eukaryota; kingdom Metazoa; phylum Arthropoda; class Collembola; order Entomobryomorpha; family Isotomidae; genus Agrenia; species Agrenia bidenticulata. Next base: position 61,096 of record JAQFYM010000492.1, on the reverse strand, counting down.
AAACAGAGTTAATATACCTTACGGTTCTGTTGCTGTGTTTTCACTATTTAAAGTCCCAATAATATTACGCTAAAAAAAATAGTGAGACACAAGGCAGTTCTCTTTAGTAACGACATACAAAAAAAAAAAGTCAAGTGAAACTACAATTTTTGCAAAAAAAAGTTGCAATAGCTTTTATTCTTATAAAGAACATGCATGTGTTTTGATATATCTTGTCATTGAAGATTTGCCATCTATATTTTGCAACCGTTGCATGCCACTGAATTGTTTATCTAGATTGCATGAGAAAGACAACACTTCATGCAAGTTATTTTATATGCCGCTGACTATACATATTTCTATTAAAAAATAATAATAGTACAATATCATCTAGAATAAGTTTCTAGTGTAAGTTTTACTGCATCATTTTGTTTTTGTTTGTACTCAAATTATACGGTTTAATGTTACGACTATCTCATGTGTAACGAAATCTAGGAATAAAACTATATATACGAAACAACAGAAAAGGCAAAACTAAACTTCAAAATAAACGAAAGTTCAAAGACTTGTATCTACGACTGTAAATACCTAACAAAACATACAAACACGGCTTTTTTTAATGTCTTTTTGACGTTGTAAAACAGAATTTGCTTTGAGTTGCAAAAACCAGAAAAAAAACCTTATGTTTTTTTTAATGAAAAATAAAATTTACAACAAAATGCTTATTATTTTTTTATATTGTAAAACATAAAGCGGAAATGCACATATATATACAATTTTTTTTAAACAAACGATACTAGAAAACACCTTTTAATTTGTAATTTACAGAATAGATCGGTTCGAATATAAAAAAAAAGTAGATTTTGTAGTATAACTTTGACATCTTATAAAAACAACATACAACTGTGACGTCACTGTGTTTTAAAAATGTAAATTATAGCTTTTAAGTGAATATCGCTACTTTTTGCACCACATAATTATATTTAAAACACTTTATGCACGCTACATAGATAAAGCTGTATTTTTTGCATTTGAACACCTTTAAAACATGCAAAAATACACTGAAAGTACGTATATATAACAACATACTTACGGTTTTTTTTGTATATAATGAAAAAATTAACAATTTTCTTTCGGTGTGAAAAAAAAATATTATTTCTAATTACGTAATCATGATAATACAAACTCGAATAAATATTGCAAATTTGTTGTATATAATACATTAAACACAGTAACAAAATAGAAGCGCTAAATTTATGTTTTTTTTTGTTAGTTAATTATTATTAATTTTCTGAAAGCAGCATTTAAAACATATTTTTGGAACGGTCAAACAAAATAAGAACATTTTTTATGTAAAATATGTTAGTAAAACATTAATAAAACGTATAAGATAATTTCAACACAAGTGTAAAAAATAAATACTGCAAAAAAACATTTATAAAAGCTAATATTGTAAGATTTTTCGTGATTTAGAAGTTAGTTTTTTTATAATCGGATAAAAATTTTATGCAGATACGTGTATTATTTAAACGCCATAATGCATTTCTTTTTTTACTACAACAGTCTGTTAGTGTAGCATATATTTCAATTTGGACACAAAACTAAAGATAATGTGAATATAGACTAACACCGCAAAAAAAAAAAAACTGACGCGTTGCGTAGCTGAAGTTTTCTAACATACAACAAGCGTGTGTTCGTTATTTGATTTTGAGTAATAGGATAAAAACCCAATCTTCAACGTCTTCAAGCCTATAAAAATTTATCGGGAAAGAATTTAAGACACGCTCCATTTGTAGTTTGCTTGAACCCATTTTACGTATTTATTCTTCTTTGCGCAATTATCTGCAATAAATATAGTTATAAAATGAGTTTTCTTTTTTGAATACAATTTTCTTATTATGGTTTTTTTATGGAACGATGCCATGTAAACTTGTACCGAAAATTACTATAAGATGGCTAGTTTTTTACATATTTTAGAAGTATTGCTGTAGTCGAGTACAGTATTTCTGCCTTTTTTTACATGTTAAAAATATTATAATATAACTTTTGTGTTTTTTTTTTTTTGAAATTGAAAAGTTCCAATATATTTGCTGGTATACTTTATAAATTAAACTATATATTGTGACGCTCCACGCATAAAAGATCTGCTGTTTTGACCATGATTAAAATTAAAATAAGCCTTATTTATCTTTATTTAGGAGATAAAAAAAAATATCTGTAAATATTTTTTTTAAAATCAAAAAACAAAAAAAGATATTCGTACTTTTATTAATTTTTTCTTTTAATATATATGGGGTTGTTTTTTCTATGCCCATGAAAATTATCGGAAAAATTTTTCCGCCCCCACTCAAAAAAATTTAGCAATCCACCACTGATAGTAAGTCAAGATATATTTTTGTTTTTCGACGATAAGTGTTGCAAAAAATTCAAAAAACAGAAAGCTTGAAAATACGAATAATAAAAACAGTGTAGTCATTAGTGTACAATGAAAGAACAATTGGGTTATCTCTCGATGTGTATACAACGTATAACTGTGTCAATCTATAACCTTATGTAATGCATTTTTAGTTAGTTGTATTTCTATACCAAGATGTATGCAACAAGATTACTTTAAATGCAGTGAACGTTCATTTTCTGCTTTTCATTTCCGTAAAAACTTACATGTAAAATACAAGATAAAAAAAAAAAATTAAGCCATAAAGTTTTTGTTTTTAAGACAAGAACACTGATGATAAAAATTATCTCGCCACACGCAAAAAAGTAAAAGAAAGAGTGAGACTGCAACAGAACTCGTTTTTTTGTATAATAAAACAGTAGAAAAAAAACAAGATGACAAACGTGTCTACAACTATAACGTATTGTTTTTTTTTTGTAGATAACGTACCGTCATTTTTTCTACCTTTATAATGTATTTACGTTTTAGGCGAATGACCCGTAGAGTATGTCTCACTAAACAAAATGTCTAATTAGAGTATAATAGTATTGTCAATCTCTGTATAACTGTGTAATTTTGCAATCTATTATTTTTTCTCTTAAAGTGCAAATTAAAATATAAGGCGAAATCCTACACTTTTTACACTGAACGTTAGGACGCATATACTGTGGGCTATGTCATCTACTTTAAAAACTTTTTTTTTTTGATAGTTTGCATACAACGGTGATAATGTGTACTAAACATAGATAAGAATCTAGTTGATTTTTATCAATCAAGTTTATAGCAATAAATGCAAAAAAAAAGCCAGTATATGTGCAACACGTCATAAGGCGCAGTATGGTTTTGTCGTATGGCTAACATATATATGTAATCCTTGATAAGGATATAATACGCAATATATGATATAAATTAGACATTTACTAAAATTGATTGTTGTCTATTAATGCCTAACATAAAATTACAATATAAAAAAAAATGCATTTTTGAACTAGATATAAGCTTTACGTGTCAAAAAAGCATTTTGAGCGTCTAATGAAAAAAGCAAAAAAAATCTGAGATATCGGGACGGCATAAAAAATAAAGTGTTGAAAGATCGTGCCTTTTTGGGTATCCTAAAGCATGACAAAGATCTGCCTTCAGATATAAATATTACGTCAACAATAGAAGAACTCATAAATTTCATGTAATCTAGCAAGCTTAAACCACTAAAAATTATCACTAGCAAGAACTAGTTTCCGAAAAAAAAAACTTAAAGGTTTTCACTTGCTCATAAAAAAAAATAGCCTTATATTGCTTTGTTGTATATTTTTGTGTTTGTTTGAATATGTTTTACCAAAAAAATATAAGTAAAATTCCGGAAAATGTAAGGAAAATAAAAACAGATTAAACATTTATATCTATCAATTACAAGAAAAACCTAAATATGAACAATATTATTTGTTACAACGTGACGATACAGTATTTTGCCAAGGCTGCGGGGTTTAAGTTCTTTAAGTAAAAAAAGAGCAAGCACATGCCGTGTAAAACAGACAGCTGTCTTCAACTTATACAAATAACCATGTGTACACATGCGGCTTTCTATAGTAAAATAAATCCAAGGTTCAATTTAAGACTGGCCACAAGCACTGAAACAAAAGCAAAACAGTGTATGGGGACCAGGGTATTTTTCTGCTTCTAAATACAGCTAAATGAATATAGATAAACTGGAAATAACTGTAGTAAGACATTTTTTTTGTACAGAATACAATATTCCGCCCGTTAATTAGTAATTCATACAATTTTAATACACATATTAATGGAAAATTGTTTTGTTTTCGATGTTTCAAGGGGCAATTTTACGTGGGAACCTACGTAATTTTTTCTTTAATTAATACGGACATTTTGTTTTGTAATCAGCATATAAACAGCATTAACATTTTTACTACATCTTTTAATAGAATGATAATAAACATACATAAAAACATACGTTACGCAATAGAAAAAGAGCAAATTTTTCTACTTGTAGATGTCTGCCGCAACAATGACAGTTTTTTAGATAACTCTAACATATATGCTTGGGATGTACTAACAACAAGCACAATAACAAATTTATATTTGTGCAGTGGTTATCATCATAAAACTAATTATACAGAAGTATAACAAGTTTGAATTTCATCTATATATTTATTTAGCTTGCAATATTTTTTTTTTTCAAAGAGTTTTTATAATTTTCCCTCATTTGTGCAAATAAAAATTTTTGTACTTTTATACTTTTTTACGGTATATGGAGTTGACTTAGTAATATTAAAGCAGCATGACTGTCTATGGATGTTTAAGATCATTTGCCCAACCAAAACATATATAAATATAAACGGATTTTTACTAAATTAATACAAAAAAAAATGATCTATACACATAAGGTAAAAACGCTATTTACAAGTACAACAAGTAGAAAAATGTACAGTTGTGAAAAAAATACGGGATTGACATCTAGATAAAATATGCTTTGTTTTTTATTCATAAAAATAAAATTTATGCAGTTTATGTCGAAAGTTAGATATGAAAATATTCAGCACGAAAAAACGCCCTAAACTTTTCGACGTAATTTTTTTTCTTCGCCTCTTAACTTGCAATATAGAGTTTACTATTGTTTAATTTACTTGAGTTATGTACATGCTGTCGGTTCGATTATTGTTATATTTTACCCATAAAAAAAAACAATAAAAAAAAGACTGTAGCTGATGAAAAGTGACAAATGTTCTAAAACCTGGTCAGGATTAGTTTATGAATTTGACATAAATAAATCAGCCGAAAAAAAAAATTTTTGTTATCCTTGTTTTATTGGTCCTTTTTTTTGTTCTTACAACATATTCGTTGTTATAACCCGATCATACAATGCAAACATATAATAAAAATCTAAACACGATGTGCGGTATAAGTTTTTTTACTTCATAGATTTTGGCATGAATATGTCAATTTTTTAACTAGGTGTCGTATAACAACAAGAAAGAGGAATGTAAGACGACGGATACAAAAAATATTAAACAGCATGAGAAACATTTTCAGTATGCGTGTTATTAGTATTAATCAATCATTAACGCAGTGATCTAGTAATTAAACAAACAAAAATCAATGTAGATCATAAATGCCAAAAAGTTGACGATTACTCTCTAGATTTTTCTGCTACATTGCGTTTTTATGGCCTCTAAACATTTGCGCAACCTTACATAACACCCAATACCCTGATGTATTACGACTTAAAGCTTTACAAGTAAGGGATTTAAGCAACCGATATTACCTGGTAAAAATATCATTTTACGAAGATAAAAAAATAAAAAAAATGCTTTGCAAAAATATGCTGCAGTTTTAGTTGTTTTTTTGTTTTATTTACACTTTTATGCGCTAAATTCCACAATTTGAATTTTAAATACGAGTCACTTACTTTGTTATTTATATATTGAAACGGCTGGCACACAAAATTTGTATTATTAAACATAATTTTTTTCTTAAATGGATGTAAAACATGCGGTAATTAAAAAGAGGGAATGATTGTCTGTCATGCATAAGTTATCCTAAAGTTAACGACCGTCATGATTACTGAAGACACATTTGCATAATAGAAAGGCTGTTCTTCTAGAAGCATTAGATAATATATAAAGATAACCGACAATGAAAACACAGCAAGTAAACTACCAATACAATACAAAGCAAATATTTAAGCAAATGAAGTTTAGGCAGCTTTTATGTTATGATTTTAAGCCTTCTTAAAAGAATAAAAAAAAATTTGCTCGGTCAAAAAGTATTTTTTTTAAGGTAATAAATTATCACAAGGAATTAGTAATTCGTTAAAGCAGTAATGGAATTTTTAAAATATTGTTCGTTATTTTTCCTTTTTAAATTTCTTTACACAAGTTTGAACATTTAAAAAAAGGCAGACAAAAAATCTGCAATATTGTCCAACCTAAGACAAAATAAAAAAAAATAACTTTATACAAAAGATCTAAACTAATTCTCTGGCGCTAAAGTAAAAAAAAGTACATCCAAGGTTTATGTGTATTTTTCAACCAAAGAAAATAAATTTCTAATATAGTTATTTTGGCAGAAAATTACTTTTACAAATATTTTGAAAACAAAAAGACAAAGCAAAAATACACAGAATCTTGCTGACATAAAAAATGCAACAAGTAGTAAATGTTTGTATTCATAGTAGATTATAAAGATGGTTAAGTTTCTTTCATGTGCTATAATACTTTGAATGTTAAATAATAAAAAAAAAACTACAAAGTGCATGAAGTTTATTTTATACAAATATAATCGACGAACTAATGGATCCTGTTACTGCAGGTGCTTGACAGGGGTACAAAATATTACGTGTGTCTATAGTTTATTATTCTAAAACGAATAAATTATACCTGTTTTTGCTTTTAAACCCAATCAATATAACACAGATGTATGATACCCAATGCATGTAAGCGCATAAGCAAGATTGTGCTTTATCGCCAATGTATGAAAGCAAAAAAGTATACCATAAGAAGTTTTTATAACACATGGCAATTCATAATCTTTTTATTGGGCATTAAATATAACAACAATGTAAACAACAATGTTATATAACTGTATGTCTATGCCAAATTAATACGACATATAGTTTGTGTATGTATTTTGATCGTATAAAAGACAAAATCTACTAGTAGCAAAATTACTTACGCCTTCTTTTGTTCTTTAGTTCTAATAATTATTTCACAATTTTTTGCAAAGAAAAAATAGAATACGTCAAAAATAAGTAAACTTAGCCTGTAATTGTATTTTACTCTTTAGTTTGTCAAGTTTTTTGCAGTAAAAAAAATCAATAAAGTTTTTAAAATGTTTCAATGTAAAGAAATTATACGTGCGCTTGTATAAGGTTGTCTATTGCATTCGGAACAGATATTTGCGTTGCAAATAAATAAAAAGAAAAAAAGAACATATTGCGCAACATAAGTGACATTTGCAATTTTGTATATGTACATTAGGGTGTATAATTAGTGAATGCGGTGCAAAAAATGTACAAAGCTTATACTAAAACAGTTGATTAAGAAAATGTTACAAGAAAAAAAGTTTTTATTAACACATTTTTGCCCGATCCAAATATACCATTATAATATTTACATTGTTCTCGACCTATGTTATGTGATATTTAAGTAACAATTTAGTTTCACTGGTTGTAGTAATAAACAATGCCTAAAGTGATTTGACATATTTTACAGAAATCTTGTGAATCTAGTTTTTTATACGTTAATAAAAGGTAACAAAACAAAAAGTTGCACTGTACAAAATCCGCATTATTTTTGCATAAAATTATGTGCATGTTTGCAAAACTCGTTTTTTATTTACAAACAAAATATAATATATTACTAGCAAAATCTACAATGCATGAAATAAACGAGAGTCATTTTGTTTGGAATTTTTACAACTTGAAAATAATAAACAAAAAAAATTTTACAGTCTCATTGCTAATTTTCAACGACCTGCTATTGGAATAGAAAATTTAAATAAGTCAGCCGCTGAAAAAAAAGAACTATCTGTAAATTACCTCTAAAAATGCGAACTTAAAAGAAAAAAAATACAACAGGCTTACTGTTTAACGTCATCATAAATGGTTGGGGTTAGTCAGACGTCAGTGATTTATCTCATAATGTAACAAGGCATAACGATTTAATAATTTAAATCAGGCTTACAAAACACGGTAGTTAAAATGATACATTTTTTTTAAATGCGGTATGGGTCTAAACAACCAAACTAAAATTATAGCGAGGAAGAAGATTTATCGTTTTTTTTGTTGATAATTAAAAGGCATGCTCTTAAATCGTCGGTTTACTAGCTTTTTTGTATAGTAAACAATGATGTCGTAGTATACCCAGGGCCTACGGAAGGCACAAGAGGGCCTAAGGGGCAAAATTTTTTTCTTCAGAAAAGGGGGCCCCATAATTTTTTTTTTTGAAATAAGTCTCTTGTCTAAATACTTTGGAAACACTGCAAAAACACACATAAAAAAATATTCATATAGTTTTTTTTTTGGGCTGTAATAGTTGATTGTATATTTTCCAGTGTCTTTGTAAAATGTAGCTTTCTTCCAGTTGTAAAACTTAAACACATACACACAAAACCTATATCATGCGCAATTACAAGTGAAGAATCTATATTTTCCTATTTCTACAAGGAGGCGTTAGGAAACTTGCTTTACTCTTCTTCTCTAAAATCGTCAAATATATAGAAACTTCATGTTATGTTATAAGTTGTCTGTTAATAATATAAATATGTGATCTTGTTATACCAAAATATAATTTGCCAGTTCAATAGCCTTTTTTTTAAAAATAATAGTTGTGGCGCGCGCTGCAAACCGTCCGCATTTAGCCGCCTATAGGCAACTAATTAAAATAACACAAAACAAACATTTGTCAAAAATATGACGAGGAGTTTGGTTTTAGTACAAAAATTACAATTTTTGAAAATGCGATGTTTTTTTGGTTTTGCATAATTGTTATTTTTTTGTTTAAAAAAACCCAAAAATTTTTTTTTGTGTGGTTTTTGCTACTATTGTCAGCCAACGCTGTTTTTTACAATTATATTATTTTCTTAGCTTTATGGGTTGCTTTTTTATGCCTTAGATGACAGGCTGGGCATAGACGGCGCGCTACGCGTGCCATAATAATCTACTTTTTATTTTTATTAGTTCTGGCGGAAAAAGAAGCAAACAAAAACGTCCATACGTTGTAACGAACAGCTTAAAAACCTTTAACATAGACAAACTGCTACAAAAAAAAAGCAACCTTGCTGTTTTTTCAAAACACGTCATTTATAAAAAGTAAAGCAAAACATGGTTAAAAACGGTTTTAAAGCTTCATTTTTGTATTTGTCTGAAAAAAGAATTTTGAAATTGCTTAATTGTATACGTATATGTAAAAAAAACATTTGCCTTGGTTTCTTGGGCTAAAAATTGTGTAAAAATACAATACAATTAGTCGATGAAAATGCGTTCTTTGTTTTATATTGCAAAATATAGCTTTATAAAGTTTTCTCACCGGTTTTTTAGCAAAAAAGAGTTTTTTATTTTTTTTTTGTTTTGGCAAAAGCGTGTTGATAATACAATAAAAATACTTATAAACTAAAAATATATGCTTTAAAAAGACCATGGGCCTAGTAAAAAATATATACATACATTTTAGAACAAAGTACATATAATTTACAACAATAAAAGCGCCGTGCAAAAAAAAAAAACATATATTTAAATTTAATAATGCACGAATCGCTTTGTAAATAATTGGAAATGCAATTGCTTTTTCTAAAAAACAAACAAAAAAAACAAAGAAGTACATGTTACATAAGCGACACATCTAAAAATAAATACGAGTCTGTATAACGTATTTGAGTTTTAAAAATTTAATGCAATGTTTCGGGCTTTAAAATCTAGTTTTAAGCTAAATGATATCCGAAGTAATGTTTTATGGCGGGAAAATTGACTGTAAAACAATTTTGTACGTAAAAACGTATTTAAAAATATCACGCAAGGCAAAACATTTTAACAGCATTGTATGTTATTGAAAAAAACATGCATTATTTTTTAATTAACTTTCAGTACGAAAGTTTGACCAGAAGATTCCTTTTTTTGTTTGTTCGAAACTTTTTTTTTTGTTGAAAAAATTTTTATATTTTAAAAGCAACACAAACATTGTTTTGTATCCAAAAATGTCTAAAAAATTAAGGTTTTGTACAACAAGACGTTTTTTGCAGGTATCACAATTAGAGACAGTTAGGATAAAAAAAATCCTCCTATAATATAAAAAAGCTTTTTATAAAAGGGATAAATATAAAATAATGTGTAAATATAAATTGATGCAGTTATTTTAATTATACCGCAGTATAATAGCATAAAAATGCAGTTTTTGTTCAAATATTTTTTAGCGGTAAATTTTTGCCTTGAAAAATACAAGCAAATTTTAGTTAATTGTAAAAAAGTATGCGTTAATAATCAACATATGTACCATAATACAATTTAGATATTGCATTTGTCTTTGTCATTATTACGTTTTTTTAATCAATTTTGCACTTATTCGCACTCAATACAAAATGTTTTTGTTAAAAAAAATGTACTACATCTTGCTTTGACTCAATAAAAACCGTCATGTTTTTCGCTCGATTATATCAAAAAATTTGCAGTTGGGGTTTCATAAAATGGAAATACACTGAAGTAAAAGGTTTTTAATACATCTATTTTACACAAGGATCAAAGCAAAAAAATGTCGCAACATCTCCAGCCTTATAAATTGTGCATTCGTGTTTTTTCTTATTTAATATATTGTATCAAGCATTTTTGATATATTATAAGGTGCTATCATAGATTAAAACAACAAAAAAAAAACATAAAAGGTCATACTATAATAAAACAATCTAACGCAAAGTGTTTTTTGCGTCGTAGGAGTCTTATAATGTGCGTAATTTTGTAAACGAATTGATTCTTTTATAGTAGATGTAACTTTAAATCAACACAAACGTTTTTAGAAAATAAATAGGAATGAAAAATTAAAAGATTGTTAAGATGAACATAATTATTTTAAAATATGTGCTTATTGCGTAAGTTGCAAATTAAAACGCAGTACTTTTTTTATGCAAACCTATACGAGATGAAAAAATATTTGTATACTTTTTTATTTTATTAGCCAACAACAACAGTTATTTCTGTTCTGGTGCGTAAAACAAAACAAATTACAAAAAAAATTAACTTGGATTTATTTTAATGCCTTACCTAGTCCGAAACACTACTAAGACACTTATAAATAAGTCAAAATCATACAAAATGTATTAGTGTTCGTATCCGTATCTAAACAAGATGTACTCTTGTAAAATAACTAAATGATATAAAAGTTGACATAATATTATAAACAAAAAACGAAAAACGGCATTAATTTGAACCAAATCATACACATTCACTCATGGGCGTCAAGAAAATTTTTTCAAGGAAGGAGGCAAAAAAAATAAAATTTCCTTGTAAAAACAACAAAATAAAACTCTTTACTGCTATGGAATATTTTTTAAGGTTGTTTTTAAAATACTTAAGGCGGAAAAATTTATCTAACTTTAATCAAGTGCAAAAAAATTGAAAAATTGAGGCGGGGGAAAAAAATGCAACTTTCTGGCACGTTATCTGACGCCAATGAATTTGCTATGTTTTTTTACTTGTGTTTTTACGCTTTAGAAATTTTAGAAAAGTTTTATAAAATGTAAGCTGCCTAATATGACTTTTATTTAGCTAAGAGACATCTAAACTATATGTAAAAAATATATATTTATACCGTGTTTAGAATTTTAGTAGACTCGATACCATTCCACAACACTATGTCAGAAAAAAAGGTTGCGACATGCAAAAAAGGATATTAGATGCGTTACGCCACAGTTTTTCTAACAAACTTCGTTTTTATATACTATTGTATTATGCAAACCGTTCACTTTGTCATTCAACGTTTCTACGTAACTTGTGTACTTTATTTTTAATCTGTGCCATGCTTTTTGCACATTTTCTGTACATAAATTTTGTCTCGGTCAATATTGAACGCGTCGACTCTAAAATATTAACTGTTATAATTTATCATCTCAATCAGAAGCAGTTGTATTCGTGTTAAGCGTAAAGGTTCGTAAAACGGTATTCTAAAAAGTCTTATAATTGACTTATCAAAAGACAATATTAAAAAAAAAAAACAATATTATATCATAAATTATATTTTAAAGCAAAAGTACACTCGATGTGTTGGTTTTCTTATGTAACAAGAGCACGCTTTTTCTCAGTATTTTAAGAATGATGGTTAATGACAGAAGGGGGCATAAATTGTTCCTTAACAAAAAAATAGTTAAGAAATCAAAAAATATGCATATTGAAAAAATGACACCTTAATTTATTTGGGCGTTAGAAAAAGATATTATTTTATATTATAATTTTTTTTGTAAATTTTGTTAAATGGCGCCCCTTTTTAAGCGGGGCCCGGTGAGGAAACCCCCTCTCCCCCCTCTCCCCCTTCCGACGGCCCTGATTACGTGCATTGATAAATGTTGTATAATGATCGAACAAATGCGTACAAAAAAGCAATTGTGCTACAATACCCTGTTATGTGTTTTTTTTGTTATAATCCAATCATTTTTTTTTTTTTTGTTGTTGTCCTTCGTTTCAACGTAAAAGATAACATCACAATAAACGAGCTTACAAAAAAAGCTCGACAATTAGATACATAACGTGAAATAATTGTAGGAATTTCTACAAAAATTCCCAAAAACTCCTTATAATACCTTTCTGCTAAAAATAAATTTATTCTTGTAATTTTGCTTACTTAAAAATAGTTTAACATATAATAACATGTTATTGATAGCAGTAATTTTAGATGCACATATGAACAACTTACCCTGTAATGTTATCAGGTGAGCTTATCTGTGTTGTGTTACTAAAATCTAGTGTTTTGTATTATCAACTTAATAGAACGTGTATATATAAAAAAAGAAATTTGATTTAGGCGAGCTGCAAAAGTGGGAACGTTTTTACCTTCTTGCCCTAGATAATTTACAGCAAGATTACGACAAAAATATACAAGTCACAAGTCGAAAGTCGGATACCATAATAATAAAATTTATGTTTTAAAACTAGTAATTAACAACCGCGAATTCTTTTTGCAATATAACGGGATAAAATATAGTATATTGTTGGTTTTTGCATTATCCTGGTTAATATTAATCCATATATAAACGATCTATTGTTGTAAGGCTTTTTTTTAATAATAAGTTATGTCTTATACAAAAAAGTACAAATTATTGTGTCAGTTAATAATACAAAACTACTTATGATTGAGACGTACAAGGTTAAACGCCAGATTAAATTAACTTTCTACATATAGAAAATTCTAATGCAAAGAACCAAACTCCTTTCAATATTATTATATAACAAACGAAAATATAATAAGGATGATATAATATGGATATTACAATAATGAAGCATTAAATTTTAATCTCTTAGTACATACGCTTATTTGTCACAATTTTGGTATATCAAAAAGTATTTTTTACGGTTTTTTGGTATATATTATGATCTAATTTACCTCTTACTAGATATATCCTCGCAAAAAAAATGACTATCATATGACAAATAACTATTTAAAAACCACAGGAGCTGTATAAAATGTACTCATATGCGTTGCGTAACTATAAAATGTCTTATCTTAGCCTTCTTGATGTTTTTTTTAAGTGCTAGTACCTAATGATTTTTATTGCAAAGAAATTCTTAAGTTTGTCCAAGTAAAAACATACAGTAGAAAAAAACTAAAGGCTTGCTTATAAATGACCTATTGTATTGCAAATCTTGCACTTTTTACCTATGCTTTACAAATGAACATTTTAAGGACACTGAACAACAAAAAATTGAATCTGCTTTGTTCTTTTTTTTCGATATAGCTTTAACGTATTACTTTTATTTATATAAAAGACTTTTTAAAATTTCTGTTTTTTTTTTTTATATTAGGTTTTTTAGGCGTTTGAAGTTTTTTTAACAAGTAAGTTTTTATTTAAAAAACCCCGATTCCCCAGTTTTTGGCTTTATGGAACGTCAGAAAACAACAAAGTTTTCTACCCCGGATTGGCAATTTATATATGCGCACCATGCAAAAGTATTATATATATAGAACATGGTAGATTATAAATTATAAGATATGAAACAATATATATCCCAACAATGTCAAATACATTTTATGAAATTTAAAAAAATGTTTCTAAAAAAACAAAATTGTTTCGGCCTGTGTATAATTTAGCAAAAAAAAAAGATCGTGCATGTCTATGCGTAGTTCAATAGAACAAGGATACACAAAAATTATAGTTTTTTTAGATTTGTGCAAAAAAAACCTTTAAACATATAATTTTGTCTTTGTGTAAATACGGCCGAGGGCAATACTTTTTTATGTCGTAAAGAATCACGGGCATGTTATTCAAGCTAAAGCGTGTAATAAGGTTGATATAATTTTGACTTCCTTATAAAAGTATGTTTACAAAAAAAATCCGGAATTTATAACGGCCGTTTAAAACAGTATATAGAACAAATAATTTTGTTTATATAATATACAGTACATTGCATAGAGAATACATGATTTGATCAGCATTCAGTGCAAACTTATAATAAAGAACTACTAAAATATTTTTATCATACTTATTGTGCCAAAAAAAGCATACTTGTATGCCAGTTATCATCAAATAGTTTACATTCTTATGCATTGCATACGCTTTTGAGATGTTGTCTATGAAAAGTTTGCATATATATATTTTAACTGTTTTTAAATCTAGTTTTTTTGAAAACAGTTAGCATTATTTCTTTATATTAACAAATGGCAAAAGTTTTTAATATACTTTGTACTGTTTAAAAACAAAAAAAAACAAAATTAGCGATTCAAAAATCATTGTTACCAGTAATTGTATGCAAGTTAAATAATTTTTGTCACACTTTTTGAACTCCACCGTATTCGTTGTTACAGGGTTCATTTACTTTTTTATGCTGCCAACTAGACACTCATATTTTCCGGATATATTGTCCCGGGTATTATTTGAGTGTGCAAAAAAATATAAACCCGGGTACCCTTGGATATATTCGGGTACCCGGGGATATAGCGGGCGATTGTTATACAATGATTTACTGCGTAAAACAGATTTTTTTTATAACGATATTTTTAATCACGCAAAATGCAAGATTTTATTGTTTAATTTTTATACGTAAAATAATTTACAAATAATCAAATAGCAACAAAGAAATACCCACTAGATGTATAATTCTTTTGGTATAGTCAACATGTGCATCTTAGAAGATAACCCGTTTTTATTTTTTGTTTAAACCGTATTTTATAGTCGATATATTATTTTAAGAATATTTTTTATAGCGTTTTAATATAAAACTATGTTTCCGTACTGTTGGAACACGCATATCTTAAACAACTTTTTACGATGCACGCCTACCACGTATTTAAGCGTCGTTTTTTGTGTAATTTTTTTTTTTTCAAAACATACCTTTGCTTAAATATTTCGTAATAAAAACACGTATTTTTTTTTTGTAGAAGTATTGCTTCATGATAAATGAATACCTATTTAAATACCTTTGTTGACTTTTAAAGTTATCGTAAAACCTAGAAAGAATTTATTCTAGAATTTTACTACATATTAAATTTCATTAAGATCGGAAAATTTTAAAAGTGCTTAGGTTATTACATTATCAGCATAACCTCAAATTCTTTCAAACAAAAACACAAAAATCATATACTAACAAGCTGCAAATGCAAAGGCAATCAAATATACCAAAGCCTAATATTTTGCAAGTGAATTTGTTTTTTTGTACTTATATTGTCTTTCTTAAATACAAAAAGTAATAAAGAAGTTCTTTTTATTTTTTTGCTAGATAATTTTGCAAGCATTTTATTTTTATTCACGTAAAAACAAAATAATAAAAAGAAATTCTTATAAGAACTAATAAAGTTACGAATAAAAATATATATTAACATACTTTTTTAACAGCTTAATAATACACATAAGGGAAGATTCTGTAAAAAAAAAACGTTGCAGAATAAGCGAAATTTAGTATCATGAAAACAAAATGGCATACATGTTTTTTTAAAAATACTAACAATTAGAAAATTCAAAAAATATATATTTGCATAGTTTTGTTTGTATAAAACACAAATAACTGTAACAATATTATATAAATTGTAAAAAACGACAGAAATCTTCC
Organism: Agrenia bidenticulata; assembly: GCA_034694785.1. Taxonomy (NCBI): domain Eukaryota; kingdom Metazoa; phylum Arthropoda; class Collembola; order Entomobryomorpha; family Isotomidae; genus Agrenia; species Agrenia bidenticulata. The sequence continues at coordinate 44,930 of JAQFYM010000492.1, read as the reverse complement.
TTTATTATATGATGAAGCGTGAGACTGCTATAAACTACTAGAAAAAACATGAACCTACGTAGTTCTTGTATCGGGAAACGAAAGTTTATATAGAAAAAATAAAAAAACTAACTATTGTATAACTTAGATAAACAACTATTATTAAAGCAAAAAAGCAAAAACAATCAAGCAATATGCATTTTTATGCAAATTAATATTAGATTTGTAATTTTAAAAAATATAAAATAGTCTTGCGCAGCATTTAAATCTTGAAACCTTTAAAAAAGCAAAAAAGCAATTTTCAAATTGTATTAAACCTGCGAACTTGCATAACTCACGCCCATTCGTAAAAATGGTTTGTGTTTAAGTATGTAAAGTATACTTTTACAGTACTATTAGATATTTTTAAACTGCGAAAAACAAAAAAAATGAAATAAAACAAATTTCAGAATGGTTCTTGTAGGTAAAAAATAAACTGACAAAATTGTAACGCATTTTACAATAACCCTAAACTAAGGTGTAATTTTTTTGCACAAAAATGAATGTTCTTCGACAAGATTTTACATTATTTAAATTTAAAAAAAAGTATATTGCATATAAACATTTGTTTGCAGAAAGATTTATTGTCCGACATATTTAACCTACAAAAAACATTTCACTGTATAGTTAAACCTTTAGTTTTATCACCATCCTATAAAACCCCGGGTAACTCGCAATAAAACCAAAAAAAAAAATAACTTTTTTATATAATTTTTTCGGTTACCCGGAGATGGAGGCTGTGCTGACAACCGTATGATGTGATAGTGGTAATTGAATCATACTTAACTACCTGTACGTGTGCGAGATTTTTTTTTATACTGCATTGCGAATACATATGCAAAAGCTAAGAATTGTATAAAAGTTTTTTTTTTAAGGAAAACAAAGCAAAAAATACAACAAAAAAAATGTTTTTTTGTAATACTTGCAACCTTTATGCTAATGTAATAATACAATTTGTTGCTTTTTTCACTTGTGGAAATGCTGGACCAACACAGCTGAAAACTATGCAAACAAAACATACATTTCAAAACATCGTGAAAAAGAATTAATTTGCTTCAATAGCATCTTCTTATGTTACGGTACGACGCGAGCATACATTCCCAGCCTCCTGATAACCGAATATTGATTTTTCATCTGTTTCGTTCTAACGCATACAACTTTAAGAAAAAAAAACGATAAGCAATGTTGCCTTAGTCAGGTGATAGCACAAACACATACATCAGAAACATAACATTTTTAATACTTTATTTTCTTTTTACTGTGTTTTTACATATGCCCAAAGTCTTTTGCAGCAACACATATAACAACAAAAAGTTTACGTGCCACTTTCAACACAGATAACCCCCTGCTTAGCTCTTTGTGACGCAAAAGTCTGTCGACGTCAATATCTATGCAAACAAAGCACTACACGCAATGTTAGTATAACAAAATACACATCTATGCAGCCACGCGTTAACGAAGTACCGCTGCGATATAATTAGTCACCTACTACCAAGGCAACTCAATATTGTATTTATATTATATTGGTATTTTTTTTTTTGCACAATAAATATATTTAAATATACTTAAATATTTTTGTAAAAAAAAAGTTGAACTTTACCTGTCTTTGATTTTTTTTTTTTTTGTTTTCGACTTGTGGCTCGAAAAAAACGTTTAAGGCGTGTCCCAAAAAAATCACTAGAGAAATTCTCCTTAGGGAACAACTCTTGCGGGATTTTTAACTTTGTAAAAATAATGGAACACGAAATCTTCTAAAAAACTTAGCTCAAAAAACTGCGGCAAAATAAATTAAAGTTTGTTTTAGGGTTAGTAAAGACGTTTTATTGCAGTAAAATAGGGTTTGAACGTAAAAAAATAAAAAATTAAAACAACGATCGGGATACAACATGCAACCGATTTACATTAAATTTTTCTATTTTACTTTTTAATATATATATTACCATAAAAAAAAATTAAGTTTCGTGGTATATTTTTTTACAAAAATAAATTTTTATTTTTACTGTTTTTCCTAAAATACTCTAGAGTATTTTTTTATACCCCTCAAGGCTTGAGGGGTATTTTCTTTAGTGAAATTCTCTTTGACAATTTTTTCAAAAATTTTACTTTGGGACACAAAAAAAAAATCACTAGAGATTTTTTCACTAGATATTTTTATGCCCTAATCTTAGGGGGCAAAATCTACCGGTGGATTTTTTTGGGACACGCCTTTAGTTTGTATTTCACGCGAGAATTTTTTATTAAAGATTAATAGCCTTACCTTACAGAATAAGCCATCAAATTACACGTTATTACAAATTGCTTAACCGCAAAAATGTTTTATTTAAACGTTTGCTTACACGTAGTATGTTTTTTTTATTCACTCTTGTTTTTTTTTCTATTGCAAAAAAAAAAATATATTTCTTATATGCAGTGCATTAACGGGCAAAAAATATTGAAAAATATTGAAAAATATTGTGTAGTGAAAATAAATATATTGTAAACAATATATTTAAATATATTTTTGGAAAAATATTTTTTTGAGTAGCCTTGCCTACTACACAACAGTATAGAACTTACAAAGTAGAATTCCGTTTTATTACAAAGAAAGCACTTGACTAGAGCAAACTACAATATTTCATTCTGTTTTTTGTACACAGACTGAAACCGGAGAAAAGCAAGTAAGAATTTTGTACTTGTTTGGTTGACAAAAGGTATAAATGCAGTTATATGTCTAGAATAAACTATGTATATTTTTTTTGTAAAAAAGTGGTTTAGGCAAACAAATGATATATATGCATTTCTAAGCAGACATACTTACATACAACATTTTAATTATAGTATGTTAAGAATGTGTGAAAAAACAGACGCAACAATAAAAAACTCTACAAAAATTCCTTCTTTACTTGACATGCATCACAAAACAGTTTTAAATCACAATAAGTAACAAGAAGAAACTATATCGCACTTTTACTGACGAAACCCATTTTATCATATGACTAGACATGAAGCATACTAAAACGAAAACCAATAATTGGCAATACAACAATTCTAAGAATCTTTACAGAATACGGAAATTATGATGTAAAAAACAAATTTTATATTTTTCTATGAGGTAAAATATTTGGCCTGTAAGAGCTCTAAAAAAAATTGTGAATCCTAAAAGAAGATATAAGGTAACTTGGGACCACACTTTACGACCGAAACGCACACGTAACACGCTTTTGGATAAGGCGGGTGATTCCTTGGGTTTCTTGGTAAAAGGCATATAAAAGGTAAAATTTATTCACATTGTATTTTCTTATATGTTTGAATCCACAATTAATCATTAATTGCAAATCTTTAATATATCATATTTTTTCTGACTAAAATAAAAACATAATATGAGTCAGAATAAACCATTAATTGTACTTTTAATAGGCGCAAATCGTGTAGAATTGCTACATCTATCGATTCCGCGGGTCAAATCATTAAATAAATACATGATGGGCTCTATTTTGGTCTTTTACGTTTCTTTCTTGTGAGGTTGCGATGATATCGCAACCAACACACGCAAAAGAAACGATATCTTGTTCACAGAAATTTTCAGCCATCTTGAGATTGACAACCAAGTAATAGTTTATACTATAAGTGAATATAAGTTACAAAATGCTTCATTTTTAGCGTTTTGCACAGCAAGTATGCATAACTAGTAGAAACAGTAATACCTCAGGGGGGTGCACCCAAAAGTTTTTTTTTATCTTTTTTCATTTAACCCCGGGGTCCAAGTATTTTCTAAAGCCTGCATAAGCAAGTTTTTAAAGTGCATCTAGTTGTTAAATACTGTTTTTGTTATAAATAGTGTACATTTTTATTAAAAAAAATAAAACAACAAAAAACTCATAAACAAAACTAAATTTTAAAAAAAATATTACATATTGTTTTTTCAATAGTGTAAACAATATATTCTCATGGGCTAAAACGTTATTTCATAACAGTTTTACATTCTTATCTGCAAATAAAACACGTATTGTATTTCTAGATATACCTACACTTTTTTATGCATGTTTATTATTTTTTATCTGGTAGGACTAATATTTAACATAGATCAAAAATAATTTGTTATCTAATTTGATAAATAAAAATGCAACATGCAAACCATTGTGAAAACAAATTGTGTCGTTTATATTGTAATGTCTATTTAAAAATTTTTTGTATTGATTCTTTTTACGCTGACCATTTTCGATTATATACTGTTTTTCTAGCACATCTTTGCGGTTATTACTTTTTAAGTTTTTATGTGTCTTGATCATGTATAATTCTACAAATCCAAAAATATAATTTTGAAAGTATGTGATTCTGATTACAGTTTTAAAAATTACGTATGATAAAAAAATTACATTTTTGCTATCTAAGTATATGCCAATAAGCTATTCGTATTGTGATAACGCAATGATATAGCAAAAATACATATGTTTAGAATGAAATAAAAAGGAAATCATAACAATGCTATATTTAATAACGCAACTGCCAATATCGTTGTACTTATCAATATATTGTTCTTTATCAGTCTAAGTCAATTGTTGTTTTTTACTTTATTAGAACCTTATTATGTTAATTTATTATATTCTTTCTTGTGAGTGTTTACTCATATAATTGATATTAACTATAAATATAAATATATTGTTGTTGCAAATAATACTTTTTAACTTTATTCGTAACATCCAAAAAATAGAAAACTCTAGCAAAAATAGCTTTTTAGTGCAGAAAAATGCTTTTAAAAAAAACTTGAATGCAACAAAAATATTACTACTTAAAGACATGTCATATATATTTTACTCTTGCGTAAAAGTTTACCTATCTCTTTTTCTAGTTATTACAATACAAAACATTGTTTTTATGTAAAAAAATTTAAGATATTACTGTTTATAAATCAAAACTAAAAATAATGCCGTCAATGTGCATTAACTTCTTGTATAGAATGCTGTATTTTTTGTTGCTTACTCGTTTTTTAACGTAAAAGCATAGTTAAGATGTTTTGATTCGACAAAAAAAAATGGCACAAAAGCTGTAATTTTTTTTTACGAATCTCTTTTAAGTTTTGCTTTTTTAAAATGCAAAAAATGCATCGTGACAAACCAGTATAAAAAGAAGGACAAAATATGTGTAAATAATGTAATAAATGGAAAAAAATAAATTTTTAAGGTTTTATATAAAAAAGTAAATTACATGTCTGAAACAAAGTAACTGACTTTTTAAAACAGACATACAATATTTTAAGTAATATCCTGGTAACTCTTTTCCAAGCTTTTTTGTTCACGTTTTGGTTAAACAAACAAATTTTTTGTAAACTTAAGAAAAAAGCTGTAAAATCAACTAAAAAAGAAAAAGAAAATGTGTTATGATACAGATAAAAAAAGCTGTATTGATTGTGCTGTATAGCAAATTACAAAATGAAAACAAAATATTAGTATTAACAGAGTTATGCATGATAAAAAAACTGGTGTATATGACTTATTTAATATTTAAGTATAAGTCTTTTTTTGTTTTTGTTTTTGCGCGCTAGAATACATAAACAACCAGAGTAAAAACCGGCACAGCACGGGACAATGGTATACCATGTCTAGAGATATTACGCTCTAGCCATTGTTTTATATAAGATATAGTCTTTGTATGGTTGTGCTACCTTTTGGAAACAACAAGCCGAAGCAAGAATTCATAAAATTCTCTTTTTACTTTGTGTTTACATGATAAAATTGTAAAATATGTAACTCTTTGTTTTATATCCTCGTAAACAGCTGTATAAAACATAATTATTTTATTTACGCATAAAAAACGTAGAATAATGTTTTGAAGTTAAATTTTGAGGGGTATTAAAACATTATAAATATTTAAATAACACACGTTATTCTTTTTAAAACAATTTTCTCTAAAATCGCATGGAAATTTGTTCTGCATATATATGTGTATAACTTCAAAAACATTTCAATAGCTAAAAAATAATGTACAAGTACCATACGATCTTTTTTGGTGTTATGTAGAACAGTATATGCTAAAAACAAATAAATACAAAAATGCATTTAATGGTTTTTTCTCCCAAAGGTATAATGATTAACATTCATTAGTTATATTAAAATCAAAAAATGCCTTTTATGTGTTTTTTACATAAAAACAAATAAACTATATTTTTGTCTATCTTGTACAAACAAAGTTTTTTTTTTAAAAATATATATTTGAATTGCAAACTTATCTACCTAAATGCAAAACGGCTGCATTTATAAAAAAAGCATAATACATAATAGCAGATGCAGATCATGGGGGGGGGGTAACGGGGTTTTGTCACCGGGCCCACTCTAAAAAAAGACTCATTTTTGTGTATTTTTTGTCAAAAAAATGTAGAAAACAGCATACATTGCTAGTTTTCTGCTATAGAAATACTTTTTTGTAAAATGCACTTTTTATATTTTTCTTAAATCTTAGGCTTTTGTGTTTGTGAGCAAGCAAAATATTTTTGCCCATCTATTTTTGACTTGATGATCCGCGCCTGCATAATAGTACAATTTTTTGTATAACAATGCCCCAAACAATTACTTGTACGATCCGAGACTGCAGCTAAAGACGAGGCATATACGCATAATACAGTACGCAAATGTTGTTTTTGCAGCCATGCACTGCAACGTATACAAGGTGTTTTTTGTAAACAGAACTTTGGTAATGAAGTGTAGGTATTCTAAATGCCCTAATATTTGAACATAAAATTAGAATTTATATCATACTGTATATTTTTTTTTTGTGTAACGCAATAGTCCTTTTTCGTTTTTTATTCATATCTACACAGAATAAATAATTACGATTATATTTTTTGAACAATAATATTTAAAGTACCGACATGTGTTAAAATGTTACTCTGTATGCAAACGAAAAACAATACGTTGTTTTAAAACAGAGAAATTTATAAAATACAAAATATATGCCTAAAATTTACAAAAACTATTGTTTGATTCTTTTAATATACCCTTTATATTAATAGGCATTAAGGTTCGATTAAAATTCATATTAACAAGTGAGTTCCAGGACTAAGCAAAAAAGTATATTACAAACGCTCCGTTACAACTTAATTTATTTATGGATATTTCATTGCAGTGTTTAACATAATATTTTTTTAGATGTGTATTAGTTTTTTTATAAAACTTAACATGATTTTTATATTACAATTACCATAACTATGACGTTAATTGGTCTGGTCGTATTAATGTTTTTCGTGTAAATTTAATCTTGTATAACGCTTTTTATATATACGTATAAGTTTTTTAATCAGTTCATTAATGTTTTTTTACGCTAAATATAAAAGAAGCAAAGGTTTTAGCATCAAAGAAAGCTAGTAACCGTACTGCAAAGAACATTGCCATATTTAAAAATTTTATACTAAACATTATGTTTATTTATATATTTTTTAATCAAAAAGGTTATAAAAAGATCGGCTTTAAAATTATCTTAAAAAACATATATTTGTAACAAGTTAAAATTTTTCTTATAGCTGAGAAACGACAGAGTAGTATCGGCAATCAAGCCTTCTCGGTTTTTTATATATTTTATATTTGTATTTTATTGAAAGATAAGGGCTTAATTGCAAGTTTTTTGTGACATTTTCTATACAAATGTAAGAGCGTCATCACTGATAAAAGAAAAGTATTTGCAAAATGTAATAATTGTGCGCAATGCCTACTTTTCTTTCAAAGCAGTAATATAGTATATAATACTGGTTGTGAGTCATTTTAAAAAAATAGTATACATAAATATTGTTATACAAGTAAAATGTTGTAGACCTTATAAAAAATATACCGATAACAATCTATTATATATTTGTCAATAATTACTTTTCGAAATAAAAATTTGTACTAAATACGGGAAAAAAAATCCTTTTGCAAAGCATTATATAATTTATTTAATGCAGAAGTTTAATTAATTCTAATCATAATACAAAAAAAACATATTGACATGATAAACTGTGTTTTTTTTACAGCAAGTATGCCTGTCGTATATTTAATATCATAATATAAATTTAATATAAAGTGTTATTTTTTATTGCTTTTTTTTAGTGGGCTTTGTAAAAAATATCTTTTTAAATTGATCAGCATTTATACAGTTTGAATTTTCTGTTAGTACCCGATCAGCAGCATAAAAGGCTCTTTCTGATTTAATCGATGTCGGATTGATCTTATATTTCCCTATACGAAAAACTTTTAGGTTTTTGAGATTGTACCCCATATAGGAAATATATTTTACGATCCACTTTGACGTACTTGGTGATGTCAATTCTGTACTTTCTTTAGTTTCTAATAGTGAAGATAGTCTCATGTTTTGATTATATTATTTTATAGAAATATATTTTATTCTAGCTGTGCAATTCTTGTTTAATTAAAAACTTTATATTTTTTTCCTTGTTGTTCAAATAGATTTCTATGTATAATTTTTTCGTTATACGTCTTTTTAAAGTACTTTTCTGATGTCTGATCTATGATAAGCTCTAAAATTGCATATGTTGTAGTATGTCTGTATGCGTTTAGAGCTACTTGTTGTATTTTTGTTTACAGAAAACGCAGAATTAGTAGTTGACAGCACTAAATAGCAATTTAAGCATATTTTAATTGTTGTTTTTGTGTAACAAGCTCTTTGTTATTTTTTTTTGCAGAAAACATATAAAAACTACGTGTCATACAAGTTCATGCTTTTTTTTAGATTTCACATGAACCTTTCCGTTACAACTGACGTGAAAACGTATTTTTTTTTTATTAAGAATCGATTATATACGATAGTCCATTCTAGATTGTACTTTATGTTGCACCATGCTTGCAAAGCATCATAATACCTATGACAACTAGTCTACGCATGTAAACGATAAATTTGCATTCCGATATGTCTATTTAATAGAAACGCGTTTCATCATTATAAAATCCATAAAATACGCGCTTTTTTGATAATTGAATAAGGCAAACGCGTGCATACTTTTTCATGCGCCAACACGATCGCTTATACATCTTATATGCATTGTTGAGTTTTGTCGTCGTCTAGCTTACCATATTTTTGTAGTTTATATTGTTATTGGGTTTCCAGTAATTTTTTACATATTTTGTGTATTTTTCATACAATAAACAATACATTACTATTTTTTGTCGCTGACTTAGTTTGATTTGCTTCGGCAACCTGCAGGTTAATGTATACAAAACTTCTAAGGTAAAGTCGGTTGTTATACTTATACAGTTAAAAAAATTGAAACTCTCTAAACCCTGTTTTCTACTTAACAACAACATATCATATTCAATTTTCTGTATACCGCGTAAATTTCTACATTCATATCTACCATATTCTGTTTTTTACAAGCGTCAAAGCGCCATACCTTTATTGAACTCTAGCGTCTTTTTTACTTATATATTTCATAAAGCTTATGTTTTCATTAAATCCTGTATTTCTTGGCTTTGCACCGTATTCTATATTTGATTAAATGTTTATTGTTTTGCACAGCCAAATGTAGTGCATAAGTATGTCCATTTGTTATTATGGTTAAAGTATTTTTGCTACAAATATGCGTTCTACGCCCATCCCTTTTCATTAAAGCTACATCTTAAGCTGTATCTATTTGTAATATTATACATAGGCTTTAATTACAGACTTCTATAATTTTAGCTACACTTGGAGTAATCACCTTTAGCAGCCCCATTTATAAAAACTCTCTTTGATCATAAAAGGTAAAATATCGTAAACTTGTCAACGGTTACACCTCATTCGACTCATCTACCGACATGCTAAAGTTTGTTATTATTTTTGCTAATCATGTCCTTGTTTTTTACTATATATGGTTTTATGGATTTCCAATTTTGCTTTTTATCTTTTCTTTGGTTTTTTTAGCCTACTGAAAAATGTTATGCTTAATAGTCTTTTTAACATTTGGTAATTCCATTTATTGATTTGATATAAACATTTCTCCAATAATATATGTTTTTTCTTCTGATTTAACGTCGTCATTATTTTTACCAACACGTCTTGCAAGTGTTAGGTTAAGTGATTTTGTATACTATATATCCGAAATATGGTCTAGTAATGTGCTCTGCTTTTTAATTTCTTTGTTAATATCTTCTTGCGTACTTTCTGTTAGTCTTGTTATATTGAGCTTGTATAAGTAACGCAAGTGATCTATTTTTTCTTACGTTATACTTTTATTATATGGAGGCCTTCTGATACAATCTTTTATTAATTTTTTTTCGCGACACAAAGCTTTTCTCTCATGTATCATGCAAAATGATTCCACACGATTGATTTAAGTTTTTAGAGACAGGTTCACTTAAAGAATCACTTGCATAAATTTCTGAAGATATCGAAGTATTGGGTAAGTATATATTAAGTCATTTTCAATTTTTAGCTTAAGATAATCTTTATTATTAGAATCTTCACACAACGAATGAGACATTTTAGGGTCATTAAAAAATAAATAGCGAAACATAAGTAGCCTGTTACAAAACACATGGAAAGCAGAATTTCTCTAAAATAAAAATTATTCTTAAATATCAAAGTAGTACTTTTTTGTTTTTAATTTTTGATAACCCAAAGCATACTTGAGAATGTGTTCTTTTTGCTAAAAGTTTTTAGAAAAGATAAAGTTACTTATGATAAGAAAAACATTTTTCTTATATTGATCCGTATATGGTGTTCGAGACATCTTTTTTATTTTTTAAAAAAAATAAATGTTAATAGAATAATAGAACCCAATAATTTTTTTTACTACCAATAACTAAAAAAAGGCATTCTCGTTTAAAAAAAAACACAAAAACATGCGTACCATTTATTAGATGAAACTCACTCGTTTTTTTTTTTTTTATAATATACTTATTAATAATCCTTCATGTCAAAAAAAGCAGTTTGATGTTGACAGCATATTACTTAAGTAAATATGAATTGTCTTATCTAATGGCTAAGTATTTTATAAGCTCACTGAATAGGTTTTCGATAATTATTTAACCACAAGTAACTTAAAAAGACTTTATGATATTGTAATGCTAGCTATTTATATAAAGGCGGAGTAGCGAAAATCACTTTATATGTTATTATTTAAAATAAAATATCTGCAAGCTCTTTCCTACTAAACATACCCTTTTAAAACATCAAAGTTAGTTATCCTACCAAAGCAAAAAAAAATGCACGTTTTCTAAGTGCAATATTAACAAAAAAGAAAAAAATATTATAATGCAGTGTAATTGTAAATTTATCTAAAAATCTTATCTTTACGCAAAGTAGTCAACGGTATTCTAAGATAATCTGCAAAAAAAAGTTTTTCTGCTGTATCAAACACTATAAATTCGTTATATTACTTTTTAAAAACTGCATTGTGGTTAACATTGTTTGGTTGTATATTAGATACGTTATTAATAAAGCATTAACTATAACAACATTTATATAGTTTTGGCACTTTATTATTAATGTCAAAATTAACTCTTTACGATAAACAAAGTTGATTTTTTGTGCATTAATATAAAAAAAAAAAAGAATACGAAAAAAATGTTATTAACAAACAAAACACAGCAAAATATGTTAAGGACTATTTTTTGCACATAAATTTACTATACCATGATACAAAAAAGTGACTTTGCTATTTAAAAACTGTTTAAGAAACATAACAAGCTTTTTTTACGTATCAATAATGGTTGCTGTTTTTTACGATTGTGTGCAAGTTTTTTACAGCGCTGTACTGAACAATAAATACAAAAAAAAATAACTCTTAAGAATATTCATGTTTTTTTTTTAGATTTGTGTTAGTTTAATGGAAAAAGTAAGAAAAAAACAAGCATTTTTGAGTATAATTTTTGCTTTATTTAAAAAAGTGTAGCTTTTTTTTTGAACGAACTAAAAACTTACAAAGACTTTAGTTACAAAAGAAATTCTAAAAAAAAGTGATAGTAAATATGATTTTTTGTACAGGAATTTTGATTGTATCTTTTTACTATTAATTAAGTACACATTTACAATGATGACTAATGTGTAAATAATTTATGAAAAAAGGTTCTTTTATAATAAAGTCATTCTTAAACCATCTAAATATAAACACCACGCATGTTTACATCTAAAATACCTTTATATTATTAAACTAGCTAATAAGCGCATTAAAGCATTTCTAAATTTATTTTGCATATTCTCTTTATAGACAATGGTATGCCGTCTTGCATTTGTAAATCCCTTGTTTTAGAAACACTGTTTTTTTGTTGCCGTAAAGAGTTATTTTATAAAATATAGTAAATCTGTTACAATTAGAAATTTAATATAAATTATTTGTATAAATTATATATAATTGTTTCAAATCAAATATTATAATAATGTTTTAATAAAATTTCTCTTGAAGCTTTTTTTATTTTATGTCTTCTTTGATGGTTTTTATCCTTAATGTAAAACGTTATTATATTAAAAGTATATTTTTTGTACGATCTCTATTATACTGGATATTCAAAATACATGGCAATATATTTGTTATTTAGCAAATAGTATTTATGTAGATGATATAAATGCAGCATTATACACAAACAAAGTTATATTTTATTTATTATTTTTGTTATTGTAATCAGTGTTTTCCCGTGATAAAAAAAATGTGTTTTTTATAATCATATTTCTTTGTTTGCTTTTTGTATGACATAAATAAACTTTATAAAACATATTTGTTTTGCTTGGGAATTTAATGTCAATTGAATTTTGCGCTTAGAAAAAAGAAGAATAGATGACTACCAAAATTTTTTGTCTACCCGAAAGCAATAAAAAAAATAAGGCAGCCGATTTTAATGTGACTTATACGAGATAGTTTACTGTATATTTGTTTTCAATGTGGCGATTATTTATCGTTTTAATAAATACAAACTATTTAAAGAGTGACACATAAAACATTTAGTTACTTAAAACAGTACATAAGCATGTTTATATTTTTCATATATAATTTAATTAATACATTAAAAAACTATATGCGTTCATTTTTAGAACTTTACCTTTCGAAGACCGTTCGGATGACTTTATATTGAGTATTATTGAATTCCAATGTTTGATGTACCAATGTAATTTTTTTTGTTTTTTTTTATTTTTTTACTAATGGAAAATTATTTTTTTTTACCCCAAAACTAATAGAACCTTTACCAATTGCGTGTTTTATTTTTATCTGTGGTTTTTTATGTACATTATGTAAAATAAAATGTTTTTAAAATTTTTAAATCTACAAACCAGCTAAGTAGATGTAGTGCTCTTGTTTTTTTTCAACTATATTTTAGGTTCTATATAAATTTTCAGTTATAATTTTATTAACTTTTTTTGTAAATTTTTATACATTAAAAACAGTCAATATGCATGAAAACACACACTTTCGCGCCTTTCATATGTACAAATCTTATAGCTTAATTTTATACAATAAAATATATAATATAAAAAAAAATTCTATATGTTTTTAAGTACTTAAACGAATAATTTTGTTAAAAAAAACACCAATAGCATTCATTTATATTTATAAGGCAATAATATTAACATCTTTTTTCTAGGTTTTTTTATTGATAATAATCTAAAAAAGTAATTGGGGCTTTTCTTCCATTTTTCCTATAAAATATTGCAACAAAATATCAAAACAATGAGGAAGGGTGTGTGGAATCTTATACCCGCTCACAAGCCCCCCCTCTAAGGTTGATATCAATTTTTGTTTTCTTTAAGTAGTTTTTGGATCACACGGTGATCACATCTTACAAATGAAAATTCTTCATGTTATCTACAGCATTACCAATCAATTATTTGCAAAACACAAAATCTTATATTCTCAAAAAAAAATAGATCTTCAATTTACGATTAAAGCATTTTTATTTGTCTTAAAAACATTGATTATAGGTATATTTCAAACCGCGATAGACACGTTAACTTTTAACCTATTATATATACAATCAATTTGGCATTAAAACTTGTCATTGCTAGAAACAAATAAAAAGAAGAAGACTGTGTGAAAGCGTACGCTCCATTAAAATTTAAATACTTTAAAAGTATTAATAAACGTTACTGGTAAATAATTTACAATTAACTATAAAAACTTTATTATACCAGGGTTTCCTTTTTTTATACTTTTGATCATTTTTACACATATTCCCTATATTGTTTAAAAATGACTTATGATCAAGTTATACAAGTCAAGCCTTGAGTATACAAACGAACAAGTGGAATCAACGAAAGATTAAATATGAAAAATGTAATTATATACGCAGACTGTTTGCTTTGTAACTTAAGAAGTTGCGACGTCAAATTCATATAAAATCTTGCTAATCCATGTAAAAGATCTCTAGAATAAAATTACATGAATGATTTTGTAAGATAAAATATATAAGAAAAAATAAGGAGGAATAGTATAAATGATTAAAAAAAAAAATGGCGCGACATATACTAAAGAAGTATTTATATGTTGTAATATTATGTGCCATTAAGAAGCATTTTATAAGAAAATCAATTAAATATAATTTTGTGTTACGAAGTTGTTGGGATCTGGGCCAGCGAGAATGGCCTCAGAGCCTAGGAATTTTATGACTGATGGTAAACTGTACTCATTATTTGTAAAATACATTCCTTATATAGGAAGTTATCCATTATCAAAACCTTATCTTAATATCTATTCTGGAAAGATTTTATATTGTATCTTTTCTAACCATCTAAAACTTCTTTCAGCATTGATAATATAAAAGTGTTCTATCTAAGACTTGTACCCATGTACAATTTTTTAAGAGGATGGACTTTAAACCATTGAGACATACAGGCATGTTAGTAATAAATGGTTGTATTGTAGAGTTATGTGCATAATTGTAATGCGAATTAAAGTTAAGAGGCAATGATGCCTCAACATCCCTCTCTTCAAACTCCTCGCAAGTCTGGATCATTTATTTTCTATTAATTGAAAATTTTTGTGTGTTTTTGGGGTTATCATTGTGAGCATTCGTAATAATCAAATAGTTCGTTATTATACCTCCCCCTCCTTAAACAACAACAAAATATGTAAAAGTAAAAAACTGTGTCAAAGCACACTCCAACCCAAAGATGGAAATATCATCATCTCGAACCACTAAATACGGAGGGTTTGTGTTGGTGAGGATTTTCCGATGTAAATTCACAACATCTTGTTAGTACCGTCACCAAGCCCGATACCTCATATGGGCTTTTTTTTGTCATGTGAATGCTTCCGGGATTGCATCAGTACATAAGGTGCTTTCCGGCCTTGCACTTAAAATTTTCTAAATAGAAATTTTTTTTTGCCTTGTTTTTTACGCTTCATCACGCTAGCAGTATTTATGTTGGGGTCTGGGTCAGCGAGAATGGTCTTAGAGCCTAGGAATTAAATGACTGATGGTAAAAGGTACTTATTTATTTAAAAATACATTCCTTAATTGAAGAGTTATTGATTATCGAAACCTTATCTTAATATATATTCTGGAAAGATTTTATATTGTATCTTTTCTATCCATCTGAAACATCTTTCAGCGTTGATAATAAAAATAGTGTTCTATCTAAGACTTGTACCCATGTACAATGTTTTTGGATGATGGACTTTTCTACATTGAGCCATACAGGCATGTGCGCAATACATGGTTGTATTGTATTGTTTGTGTGCATAATTGTAATGCTTATAGAAGTTAAGAGGCAATGATGCTTCAACAGAAGTAATAAATTATTTGTTGCGTGTGTATAATAAACATTTTATTGTAGTTCTTGGTTTAACTGATACATGTTTTATCTACTCTTTCTTACATTACACATTTTTTTGATTTTATTTCTAGGGGTCAAAAAAAAAGTTCAAAAAAAGAAAACCCTGATATAATCCTCTAAGAAAAGCAATAAAAACTACAGAAACGATAATTTTACGCAATTTTTTTGTGTTTAAAAAGCTACCAGTATATTTAAAATAAAATTTTTTGTAATAAATGGCATTATCATTGAGCAGCTTATCATAACCTTCTATAAATAAAAACGTGCAATGATTATATATAATTACATCTTAAAAAGTCTTTCAACGTATTGTTTCTATGTAAAAAAAGAGATCTTAGTATTTGTATCGTAAAAGGGATCCAAAAGAGTTATTAAGAATTAATGTCAATATTTAATTATTTATTTTGTTTTGATTTCCATTCTTAATGATCTTTAAAAGTATATAAAGAAACTATAGGACATAAAAAATCTATTATCGGAAAGGCAACTGGTAACAACACTTAGTATTTCCAAAAAAATTAAAACAAAAAAAATATGTATTTTTCTTACAACTTTAGACTGTATAAAGAAAATTGGTCAGAACTTCAAATCTTAATCTTCGTGTTTAAGACGCAAAATGAACTTACCCTAATTTTTAAATTAAAATCCAGTTACGTAAAAACAGCACGAGCTTGTTTACACATGTTCAAAGAATTTTTAGTAAAAAAAATAGATTTTATTGCAAGCTTAACATACAAAAATACATTATCTACTATATGAATCAGTCAACTTACACAGCAATTTTACCTAAATGCCCAAGAAAGGCGTTTTCTTACTGTATTTAAGGTCATGCCGGGCCTTTTACATATAAAAAACCGATTTTTTGTATAAAAATTTGCAGACATTATAAATTTGTTATTTATACATTCCGTTTTTACTTGTCATTATATTGTATTGTATTATTGAGAAAATACTAGGGTTTCCAAAATACCTCATTTTCGGAAAATTCGAGTATCGAGTATTCTACAGTTTATTTTTTTGTTTATCGAGAATACTCGAATATTAAGTATAAAATTTTTTTTTTCTTTAACAGTGTCACAATAGTCTTGCTGTATTATATAAAAATGTAAGTTGCACTACTTGTACTACCTTTTAGAATTGCAATGCAACGAAAAACATTTAATTATAAATTCATTATGTTTTTGTTTTTAAATAGTAAGTCGAAAGTTTGAAACACTTTACGAACATAAACGGCGGAATATACACCATATCAACGGAATAAAAAAAACGCGTATTTTAAACGCACAAAAGCAAAAGTTATATAAAAAGGATTTATGAAAAACACATTAATTTGTACGTTTCATATATGGAACTGCCCTTGTACGTGGCTTTTTTTTTATGAGGTTTTCACTATAAAAAGCAAATATTATTTAAAAAGATTCAAACATATTAAACCAAAATTAAAACTTATTAAAAAACTGCTTTTCCGGCTGTACAAAGGCATCGCAATGCTTGCAAATTTTCATCGTATGCCTTTATGAACTAAATTCATGCGACAAAAACATAATACAACGACCCAATATTTTATAATTGACATTTAAACGGTATATACTAGAATTAAGTGCAATTCTACATGTTTTTGGTACATTTTTTTTTTGGCTGCTATAGAAGAAGCAAAAGACTAATCAAGAGATTAAATACTATATATAGGTCTGTTTTGTTAAATTAATTTAATATTGTAAAGAAAAAAGCTAGAAATAAGAACAAATTGACATAAGGATAATTTGCTATAAAGATATTCATTATTGTTTATATTTGTTCATGCGCATATGATGCTTAAAAACTTTATTTTTATATAAGATAAAGAATTCTAAAACAACATATAAATTACTGGAAATCACAATTATAAGAACTATAAAAAAATTCTCACAATTTATACTGACATCCTGTATTTATATACATATTTTTATACGTAGAACATTTGTTCCCGTACCAGCTTGCACATCGTTGAATCTTTTTTAGTAGATTCTTTTTTTTTCCCAAATATTTAAAGTTAGCTTTTTTTTAGATGTTTCATAAATTTCAATAAGGTCTTTTTATACGCAATACTTTTCCTTTTATAACAGTCTTGTCTATATTGCAATTTAGTTAATTACTCGTTCTAAAAAATTCGAGTATCGATTCTAAAAAAAATTCGTCGGGTATTTCGAGTATTGAGTAATAGAATACTCGATTGAGAGCCCTAGACAAAAAACATAAATAGAATCTTAAAGGTTATTAACAGTATCATGAAGTATAATTGAGTAAAGCAAAAAACATCGTAACTAATGGGTTCGTACGTTTTGTACTCACAGGGATTGTAAAATGCAACTATAATTTGAAGAGCAAAAATTGACAAATAAAAAACAAAAAGTTAATAAATTGATAGAAATATCGTATATTACTTATTTACAACATTTGTTTTTAATTATAAATTTATAAACGTATCAAGCTACTAAAGAAACTCTTTTGTATCAACTGGTTTGCGTTGTCAAAGCTACAGCTTGTAATTTAAAAAACTTTTTGTTATAATTAGTATATTGTTATATTTGTCTCTACTGATAAATCGCATTTAATTGTTATTTTTAGTTTTCTTTTCTCTTAAGCCTTTTGAAATTTTTTATTTGCAATTTGATTTTGCATATAAACCAAAACAGCAGTGGCGTAGCCAGGTTTTATTTTAACTGGGCTAGTCAGTGTGTTTGGCAATTTTTGGCTTTAAGAACGATTTAGATTGTCAAAAATCATAATTATTTTTTTATAAAAATTTTCAAAATTTAAATTTTTATATTAAAGTTTTTGTCAAAAAAACTCTGAAAAAAAAAGACCCCCGACTTAAATCCAGGCGCAACTTTTTTTTCTAGGGGGGGGGCTTGAGCTCACCCCTCCCCCCCTGGCTACGCCGGTGCAAAACAGTGTATTAAAACTCCCGGGATTATGTTTTTGCAATATTCGTGATTTTTACCGACGAATAAAAAACCAGGAAAAATTAGTAGAAATTTTTTATCGTGAATCTGACATCATGGGGGAAGGGGTTCATTATCATAAAAACGTAACAAGAAAGAGTTAAATAAAAAAAACCTGCAAAAAAATTGAGTTTTCAAAAAAATAGCAATAAAAACAGTTATTTAAATAGTTTCAACTACAAACAAAATTGTCTATTAATTGTATACATAAAAGCGACAAAGAAACAGTTAACAAAAAATTTGCAACTAAAACGCATAAAATTTTAGCTTTAACCACATATTATAAAATACTGATTTTTTCATTTACATGTGTGGACTCAAAGTATAATTTTTTGCAAGGTATATGCACATAGACATTTTTCATGTCCAAATACTATTATTATGTGTGTATGTTATTTCTTTATTTATAAAACCTTATGATATATTTTCGGCTTATTTTTTGTACATAAAATTACGATTTTTAGGTTACTTCTTGTCACACCCACAAAAATTTTATTGTTTACGAAAATTTAACAGAAAAAAAATATTATTTATTTAGTTTTATTTTTATAAGTGACTATACATTTTTAGTATATAAAAAAGTTTTAAAAATGCTCAACCTTTGATTTTTTTCTACATTATAATTAAGTTATGCATATTTATATTTAGGTACTATGATTTATACGGCTTTCAATTGAACAAAAATGCTGAAATATTTTTTTTTCTAATATTTTCTTAAAAGTTTACAACGCATCTTTTTTTTTGCTCCAAATGTTTTACGTTACCTTAACATTACTAGTATTTTTGTATTTTGCATATCTGGTATAAATATTCACGCCATTTGTAGTGTCTTCGTATCTTTGATCACCTTCAATCAGTTTTTTTTGTAATTGTAAACTCTCTGATCAGGCCGTATATCTATTTGTGCATATAGGCTTTGAAATAATCATTCCATTACAAAATTTTTTCATTTGCCTGGATTTTGTTTCAACTAAAAAGATGTCAATCTTAACATTCTTGAAAAACTTTTGTCAGAAATTTTTTATTATTGTGTACGTCTTTTTTATAATGTAGCAAAGTTTTCTTATTTATGTATACCTTTGCTCAGAAAAATTTATTATATGTTTTTTTAAAACCAAAAAACATGTTATTTTTTCTTACATAGCACACTATGCATATAGGCATTGCTTAATCTACATCATGATAGTAAAATAAAAAAAAAAACATACATTTTATATAATAGGGCGTCTAAAACAAAAGATTACTCATATAGAAAAAATATAAAATAGTTATAAAATATGCCATTATCGCATATATCATCGACCAGGTAGAGAAAATTTGTGCTGGCTAATTGCGTTTTGTTAACTACAAAAGAATGTTTTACGTGATATCAATTGAAATCTTATTTTAGCCACGGATAAAGACACATTTTTAATATCGTAACTTGGTAAAAAAAACAAAAAAAAAATTAGTAGGATAAATTATTTTTTACAAGAGTATAAAAGTGACGGCATACGTATGTGAACCATTTAAATCTTCTATGTTTTCTTTAATAAATTTTTGTTTTTCTTTGCTATCATAATGGTTGTTTTTAAAATTTTTCTAACTAAATGATGGTAGATTTTATACCATTGTATCACATAATAAATCCAACCATGATTTTTTTGACCGTTTACAAAGCTTTGCAATTGTTGTGAAAGCGAAAAGGTTTGTGCATTGTATTTGCCATAATCAACAAAAAGCATTCTACGAAGCGAAATACCTATAAAATTATTAAATTGGTTTTCTCTTATATGTCAGACATTCATTATATTCTGCAATAATTTTTCATGAACAGGCTTGATTTAAATCGAAAATTTTTTCTTCTTTTGCAAAGCCCTAACCAAAGAATTCTTTATTTTGGAAACAAAAAAACATTAAATGGCGTGACAAATAAAAAGTTCGTTTATTCTAAATTTAGCAGTAGAAAAGAATCATATATCTAATGCACATTTTGAAAAATAATTTAAAAATTTTGATAAAAAATTGTCAATGTGGTAGTATTTTCAATTTTTTTATACTTTGTTTGTGCTACACTAAAATAAAATGTCCTCCGGTCATAAGTAATTCGGAGTATTTAAAATTCCAGGGATTTGAGATTCGAGGAATTTTGATTCCTGGGAAATTTGGATAACGGGACTGTTTAGTATCGATAATAAGGCCGACTTTGTTACAATTTTGCCGCCATACATTGAGAGAAAAATTCTTCATAGAAAGGCCTGTCATATATTAATTATATTGTTTTTAGGGGTCTATTTTTTTAACATTAGTCTCGAAAACAAGGTCAGAATTTATATTACTTTGGTCTTTTTATCAAGACTACACAGTATTCAAAATTTTGCAGTTATTTAAACTCAAAGCTCGAACATCCCCCTGGGTTGTACATTTTAGGATTTGGAAATCCTAAAATTTGCAATTTTAGTAAAAAGAAATTTTGCAATTTTTAATTCTTAGTACTCAAAAATCCAAGACTTTAGAATAGATAGTAGACCTTATTATTATTATTATTGCATATACTAATAAACAATCATACTTAGATTTTTTCTACATAAAAATATACCGAATTGTTGGATTTGCAACAAATCGGATTTATTTAAACGCTGAATTGTGCATAAGCAGTTTGCGACCTTTAAAATTAGACATTTCGTGTTTATATTTCACCCTGTGAGGGGCAATGATTATTGTAGGGTAAAAGTTTTTATTAAGTAATGGGAAGTCTTTTTGAGTATGCTGAAAATGGTCAGGTATGGTGTACGGGGGCTTGTTGTCATAGATGCAGGTTGGGTCGTGGTGATGATGCCTAAGGTTGTGTCTGGTCTTTGGCTGTTGTAATATAAACTCATGCGGTCATAATTAGTGAAAAAATAAATAGAGAAATGCTAATAATTCCGCAATGGTAATTGTATGTAAAGCCCGCATAAGTATCATATTTTCTCTTTCTAGGTAGTTCGTCCACAATCTCCTTATCTTTATGTCGGCGTCTGTCCTCAGCGCTGTTGTGATGTTGTATCATGCTTGTCTTAAGTTGTTCTGTAACTATTGCATTATGATATCAACTTACTTTCTTATTTTAATTACGGAAAATATGTCGCGTTTTATGAGTAGAGTTTGAAATTCCGTTATATGTTTTTCGGATGTTTTTGCACTATTTCATGCATGTTTTGGTATTGATTTGCCTATCAGGGCTTACAAAAACGTTTTAATAATATAATTAGGTCTTACTTTGGTGTATCGGTGTTACGTCAGTTTGAATTTGCCAATACGTCGCGTATAGATTCTGATGCTTTGTTTTGAATTTTCAATTCTGATTAGTTTTGTTTCATCGGGGTCTCGAAAGCAAAATTTGGGATTTGATTGTTCTTTTAGTGTTGGTACATTATTTGTAAACTTCGACTGGTTTGCATCTGTTTCATCTGTGTTTGTGTTTATATTTTTTGCTAAAAATAAGTCTGCGGTTCTATCATATGATAAGTTGTCTAATAATGATAAAACGAACGTATCTAATTGCTGTGCCGTTTTTAATCGACGATGCACTATACTTCGCATTCTTGCTATGAAGTGTTGTTGGCTGGCCACCTTCTTTAAAAGTAGTAAGAATATCTGTTGTTACTGTAGTTGCTTTTTTGTGATGAAAATCTGGACAGTGCTCTTCATGTGACGAAATGGGATTAGAATATATGAGCTTAATTTTTGGATTGGCGTGCGGCAACGTACGTCTTTTAGATTGAAGCAACGCTCATTTATATCCGAATTGCTATTGACGATGTGTAACTACTGTTTGCATGAGTTTATTCATTTTTTTAAAAATTATGTGGGTTTAGATATCTTTTACATGTAGTTTATGGTTTTCGGGGATTTGAAGTCTAATGATGTAGGTTTTACTACGGTACCTGTCTTTGTTGTTTATTGTTCATGGTTTTCAAGATGTTGATGTCTTTGATTCGTTGTGTTTACATTAAAACTGTTTCAAGTCACAACTTGGATTTTTTTCTGTGTCTTTTATATGTGCCACTATTGATTTTGTTTTTATAGCATCTGTAGTAATTATCTTCCACATTCTTTTACGCCTTGGCCAATGTAAGGCCCTGTCCATTTTTAATCAAGTTTAGTATTCTTATGAATATTGTTTTACAAAGACAATATCGCCTACTTTTACACTATCCTCATTTTTTTTTTGGAGTTTGCAACTTATGCTGCGTTTTTTTATTATCCGCTAATTATACTTTTGATTATCTGGCATGAGTTTCATGTGTTCGAAGATATTTTCCTTTTGGTCATTTGACGAGTTTATGTAAAGTAAGTTTGGCTTTTAACTATAGTATAGTTAAAATGAAAAACAGTTGAAAGATTCCTGATGGCGAATATTGCAGTTCAAGCAAATGACATTAAAAAACCTGTCCCAGTTTTTCTTATTGTATCAGCGTTTTTTGCAAGTATTGAGTTAATAGTTCTGTTTGTACGCTGGACTAATCCGTTGGTAAATGGTCTATACGATGAGTTATTTTTGTTAATCGAAAGTAAGTTGCATAGTTTTGCCACGACGAATTACTTAAAATCTAACTTGGTATCAGATAAAATAAAAATAGGGCATCATTGGTGCAAAATAATTGCTTCGTAGATAAATGATGCTATACGCTAAGCTGTTTTTGTTATGGTTGCTCTTATCAATATAAATAGGGAAGATCGTCTATCGCAACAAGCACATATTTATTTCGATTAGTTGTCGTCACAAATAGCCAATTTCTTGTCTTTACATTTGCGTTCAAACCTTCGCCAATTAGTAATGGATAATATCCACTCTTCTCTTTTTTATAAATGTGCATTTGGCATTCTGTGCACTTGTCAACTTCTGTATGTATTTCTTTCTCATTATAGGCCAACAAAAACTATTCTTTAATAACTTGAAAATTGTATATGCGCTTACGTACCGTTTGTCAATATGTGCTTCCCTTTTCAGTTTTTATCTTTTGATACATCAAAAGATTTATAGTTTATGCTATAAGTAGTTAGATTAAAAGGAAAACCCGTTCTGATATTATTATCGGATTGCACTTAATGCATCAGCTGCTGTGTATACGCGCATTTTCGATGTTTTAATGTGAAATCAAATTCCTGTATTTTCATCGCCCAGCTGAGTAGTTTGCCCGCTAAGTCTTTGTTACTCTTAATAAATGAAAACGCTACAATATTCGGTAATACTTTGGAACGTGTTCCTAAAAGATATTGGCGATTTGTTAATAGTGCAAAAAACAATGCGGAAACATCAAGATCATGTGATGTGTAATCCGTTTCATATTTAGTTGTAAACCTAGAGCCTTGTGCTATAAAATACTCGAACTGTTGTACATCTGTGTGAGTATAGCACCGAGACCACCCTTGCTTGCGTCGATCGTAACAACAAATGGTTTAATATAGTCTGGAAATCTAAGAATCGGTTCGGTTGTAAGAAGCAGTTTTTAGTAGTATGTAAAGCATGCACCTGGCGTTCTTTTCATACGAAATCCACATCCCTTTTTTAGTAGTTTAGTAATGGGTCTTGACATAGTAGCAAAATCAGGGAGTAACTTTCTAGAATACACTGCTATGCCCATAAATTGTTTTATTTGCTTTTTTTTTTTGCGGAAAGGAAAATTCTTTCGGCAGCCGTTTCGTTTTTACTTTCCTGTTTCCCTCTCCTAATATGTCATATTTAAACTACTCTATTGTGCTGGCAAAGAACTCTGATTTAGATGTATATCGTAAAAGCTTATGGCTTTGTAATGCTCTAACCGGTTTCTTTACCTTATCTCAATGGGTGTTCAAATACGGTGAATAGATCAAAATGTCTTTATAGGAAACCAAAAGTGAAATGGTATAGATTGTTTTGTAGTACGTGGTTTATAACGCGTTTACAAGTAGCGGAGGCGTTTGTAAGACCAAACGGAATCACTTTAAATTCATACGAGCCTTCTAGAGTTTATGGTAGGATCTATGCTTATCATTTTCGGCGATAGATATCTGACCAAAACCGTTAAGTACGTCGATTTCAGATAGTGTTTTGCATATGCTAGTGTATCATGGGAATTATCTATTCGTGGCATTGGAAATTTATTTTTTTCTCGTGTTCTCGGTTTAGTTGGCGGTAATCGACGCAAAATCAATAGCTTATGTCGCGTTTAGACACGTTTACAACTGGGGATGCATTTTTGTTGTAGAATGTCCCTAATTTCTTTTTCCAACATCTCTTTCACTGTTGATTGTATTTGGTCTCTGCTTTTGTGTCCGGTCCTGTATGTTCGTGTGTTTGGTTTGTGGATATCTTCATTAAGATTAATTTAGTGATAAAGGTTTTGTGGTAGTAAGAAATTTCTTTACTGCATAACTCAGCTATCATGTTCGTTAAATCTGGCAAAAAACTGAAATCTTCTTTGGAAAGTTTATTAGATCTTTTGCAATAAAATCGTGTGTCAGTTTTGCAAGATCGCGTTAATCAAAAATCAATGCTACATATGGCATTTGCTACTTTCTGGCTTTTGTCAAGAAGAATAAATGCGTTTGCCGTGTTTTGCACTATAATATTTGTTACTGGCGCTGCTAAACAAAAAACGTCCGGTTAAACATGAAGAAGCTTTGTTTTATCGTCTTCGACTACAAATATTCCGTTTCTGGTAACTCGTTAATTCTGATGATTCGCAAATTTTATTGGTATACTAACTGTTGATTGCGGTTTTTTTGTTGTCTTTTGTGTCGTATAGAGTTCATATTTTAAAAATGTGTTTTGCATTTTTCTCGCAAAGGTTGATATTATCTTTGCACAATATATTGGTGTGATGTTGTAATGTGAGTTCTCTAGTAAAGACAAACATTAAAGTTCGTTCGCTATGTTTACTTTGTATTTCCCTTAAAAGTTCACGTCGAGTAAAAACTGATAAGAGCAATCTTCAACCACATCGCATCGACTGTGTACAAACATTCGTTTTTACAAACGGGTAAATATTTGCCTATATCATCGCGCGTGAAGTCAATATTATTAGCGCCTGAGGCTGTTGTTCTAGCACTTATATCAATTGGATGTTTATTTAAAGGGCTTAATCATATGACAATAGTGGTATATTCAATGCAGAATCGATAACTGTGTTAACTTTTTAACCATAAATAGTCGTTTTGCACATTTAATAAGATTAAAAATTTATTCGTCTTTTTTCGGATGAGGTTTTACTTGCTTTCAGTGGCGTAACCAGGAAGTGGCAAAGGGGGCAAATGCCCCCTTAGAACAACTCATGACTGATTTAAGGAAGGTCTTTTTTGGGGCGTATAAAACCCCTACAAGCCTTACTTTTTGAAAATTTGTATTTGTTTATTTTTTTAGAATTTTTTTATAAAAAATAACAAAAATATTATTTTGTTGTTTTTGCTCATTTCTTTTTTTTTGCCCCATCAAAAAACAATCCTGGTTCCGCCCCTGCTTGCTTTTTTTCTTTTGGCTTTTTATCACTTCGTCTGCAAACATTTAGTTTTTCTTGTGGTTCTGCATTGTATAAAAGTGTGGTGGAAAGGCGACAAATAACTTTGCCAGTTCTGTTGAAGCGTGTGTATCTTTTGCTTATAATCCTAGGTGTTTTTCAGGGAAGTTTTGTTCTAATAGTTTTGCACTGTATGTTATTATTCGTTCTAGTTTGAGGTCATTCTCGGTTTTATAAGAACTCATGTATTGTTGGCCAGTAGGTTTTGATGTACAATCAGTAAAATAAAAAGACCTGGGTTTGCTGATGCATGCCTGTGTGGTGTGTCGGCCACGTTTGCAAATGTTGCAGTGGACGGTTGTTCTTGCGTATTGGTATTGTTTTGTGCTGTGGTGTATTTGTATTGTTACGGATAAGCTTCGACTTTTTTTGTGAAGCCTTTACGGGGTCAATTACTGTATCTTATTTCTGTGCAAAAACGTTATCTTTCGTTCTAGTTAGTTTGTCTGCCTCGTCTTATATCTCGTCAATCAGAGCCATGAGATTCTTGTATGAATACTTTTTTCGGATGTGAAGTTTGTACAGCGTCTTTTTGTCCTTCCGTAAATTTCCAAGTATAGTCTGTATAAATAATTTGATTCCGTACCTGCTGATTCTCTAATTTTGAAAACTTCTGATGCAAAAGATATAGTTGTTCTTCTTTTTGTCGCTTTCGTGATAGCATCTTAAACATTAGTGCCAGTTCGTCTAGCTTTGTTGCGCCAGATCTGTCATTCTGCTTAACTATATATTACCCCCAACTATCTGGTTTATCTTATAGATCTTCTGTTTATTTAAATGCTAAATATTAAGGTGCACTTTTACAATTGTCACTATGTTTTCAAGTGTGTATCCAATATCTAGATTACGATGGCAGTCAAATTTGTGTAGCCATTTTTTATGCTGATATCATTCTGTACCGTGGTCCTGTAAATGGCTGTAGTGAGCGGGTTTGTGTATCTTGCATTACGATTTATTTTGTTACAATGTATTGCACTGATATCTTCTAATTGTCGTTAAGGCATTCTCGTGCCGTTTGTTTCGTACTTGTGGGCCTTATTTAAGTGTCTATGTTTATTTTCTTTGAAGTTTGTCGTGTTTAGTCAGGTGTCGCCAACATTTGAGGGGCAATGTTTATTGTAGGGTAAAGGTTTTTATTAAGTAGGGGGGAGTCTACATGAGTATGCTAAAAGTGGTCATGTATGGAAACGGGTGGCTTGTTGTCATAGATGTAGTTTGGGTGGTGGTGATTTTGAAAGGAGCTTTGTATGGTGGTTGGCTGTTGTGGTGATAAATCATGGCGTCATAATTAGTGGATAAATATAAAAAGAAATGCTAATAATCCTAAAAAGGTTATTGTATTTTAAGTCGCATAAGTGACATCCTTTTTTGTTGTTAGATGGTTCGTCTACACATATACATTCCAAATGGTTAGATTTTTAAAAAAGAGATACGATAATACTCTAATTTTCGAATAATCAGATTGTAAAAGAGACGAGTTCTAATACACGTTTTTAATTATCGAGTTTTTCATAAAAAAAATCAAGATACTCTGGTGCATAAGAAATACATAATTGTAACTGCATTAAAACGTTTAATATCAGTTTAACTGCAAATAACTGCATTTTATCTATTTTTAATGTATGAACGGCCTTGCAATATACGTAAATCACATTTATAGGTAATGGTTATAATTTGTTGTTTAAATATGAACAATTAAGCATAAGACGCCATGCGTTTTTATTATAATAAAAAGCTAGAAATAAATGGTACCAGTGGCACTGTGTTATAACCCGTCTTTTTCTATTATCATCTGCCAATCTTAGCAAACCTTACATTTACTTTGTAGTAAAATTTACTCGGAAAAAAAACTATCTTTGGCTAACTGCTTATAATTTTTGCTTTTTGTCATAAAAAAATCTTCACGTCAAAAAAACGATATAAAAACGCATTGTTGTCTAATTTTATTTGAATTTAAGATTAAGGAAGGTGTGTAACTATACTCATGAAAAGTTCACAAATTACGTATTAATTCTATATTTAACAATTATATTAAAAACTATTTGCAACAACCAATAGTCAAACTGTCTAAGTAACTTTATATTACAAAAACGTGGATACATTATAACTTTACTTTTAACAAAACTTACATATATAGCTTTAATAGGTTGAATATATTTACAATTACTAATATAGTAGAATCTATCGATTTTTCAATGTTACTATCTAATAATAAACTGTTCGTTAATTTTCAAAGTGACGAAATAAAAAGCACTTTATATTTTAATCTAAAGAAATATAAAAATTGCAAATTCATATTTTTATAAATCGATTATAAATTTACGATATTTCCTAGATACAAAATGATACAAAGGTATAATTATTCGAAAAAAATCGGCGATTTAAAAACAAAACAAACATGGGTTTTAAAAAACAATAATAAAATTTCTCTTTGTGACTTACTAAGTTACGGTTATACACAAAAAAAGGCTAACAATACTTTTAAAAATAAATACAAGCCATTTAATTGGTAAAAGCAATAGCTTATTTATACTGGCAACAAAATTTTAATAAAAATATGTTTTATAAACCATGATATTAAATAGTTAGTGGATCTTTAAAAAAAAAAATTCATGCGTATGTTCAACAAATACAAATCTTTCAGAAATGGCATTTAACTGCGAGCGATTTAAATCCCAATTAAACATATACTAAACAAAAAATCCATTGTAAAATTACGTATTAACAATAATTGTTTTTCCTGGTAATTTTTTTTCTAACAAAGCAACTATTTGTTATTTATAAGTTTTTTTTTAATTTCACTCGTATAAAAATTAGCAAAAATATTGTCTAGATTTTTTATCCGGATTAAAAAAATGTGCATAATTTGTTACACGGTTTATACGTGAAAATTTAATCTATATATTTACATAATTAGCATCGCATATGCCTTTTAATAATTATTTGTTTAGGTTTTAGATACAATATCTTATAGTTGAATATTTTAAATTGTATTTTTACTATTTATACTCGGTTTTTTTTTAAAGGAATCATTTACCGGGCAAAAAAAAAACCGGCATAACTTAGGATAACTCCGTAAAAATACAGTTTTGCGTAAATTTTATTACTGCGGGTGCCGGGTGACAGGTTTACCTTTCTATGCTGTACAACTTGCAAAAAAAAATATATTTGTATATTTTTTCTATAAGCCTGTGTCAGATAACGCCTTATATTATTAAAATACAGAAATAATATAAAAAGCATTACTTAATATTTATTGATGCACATAAGAATGTTATGTATTCTGTTTTTTATACCTATACACGTAAATTAAATGTACAAAATATGCAAATATGCAAATTCATTGTTTTATTAGCTCATGAGCATAAATGTCTGATAAAATTTTCTTTGACGTTAAATTTAATTTTGCTACGTTTTACGTTTTTCGTTTTTATATATGTGACTTATATTGTTTACAATTGCAACAAAAAAGCTAGTAATTCTAGTATCCTCTTTACGACTGCTGTTATGGCTTAAAAATCCAAAATAACATTGTTTTTACCTATATCATGTTTTCTGTTTTGTTTCTCATAACAAAAATACATTTACAATGTCTATCACAATAAAATCTTGCGACAGAGTTTTCAATAAAGTTAAAAAAAGTGACAACCGATAGACATATATTTATTAATGTAACTCGAAACAAAAACATGTTCTTCTTACTGCGTTCATCAGACTTTTTTTTTGTATTAGCTTTTTTATGCAGATTTTTTGTTATATGGCATTTTTTAGCGATCCTAAAAAAGGTTACGATACCAAGCATGCGCAAGTAATAATCGGATTTAAACCCAAAAGTAATTTATAACTCGGTAACGTTAGAAAAATACACCTCTAGTACACATCATGTATACTAAATGCTCTTATGCAGGCCTTTTACGTACCTAGAGATATTTTTATATTTGTATGCAAATTTTTGATATGATTTTGTATTATATTTTTTCTGAATAAAAAAAATAATAAAATTTTTCGCAGCCGCTTTCTCATACGATCCGATAGACATTATTTGTCATTTTGAAAATCCAATCAAAGAAATTTTGTTTAGTATTTTGCATATATTTGTCAGTCATTTGTAAGAACGCTCGACTTACTGCAATGAACGTACCACAGACATGTGCACACGTTGTTGCTTGGCTTATTGTCACATCTACTTAAATGTTAAAAAACTACAGTTACATATTGCCAGTATAAAAAGTCATGAACCAGTCATCTTAAAAATGTGTTGGTTTCTTTTTAAAAGCTAGTTTATACATAATCGATATTACAATTTACAGACGTAAAGAACCCATGATGCTGTGCAAAAACAGCGTCTAAGTATCAACCTCAATACTTCTATATAAAACTGTATTTTGCAAGAGTTTGTGATCTTTTTTAGTAATAGTTTGACTGTATTTTTTCTTTTTGCAGTGGTTAATACATACAATAAAAAAAATCGTGTATATTTAATCTGTAAAAAGCTACTTAACAAGGAAATCATACACGAATATTACAAAAGATTACACAGTGTAATAAACGACTGTCTGTATAAATATGCGTATGCAAAAAAAAACGACGTATGCATGAGAAACATTAAGAAAAAATTGTTAAAAAAGACTTTTTTAACAATTAAATAATGTGCATATGGTAAGTTTTTTGTTTAATTTTTTTTTTCAATTTCAGAACATTTTTACTAAATTAAAAATTTCGAAACTAGATTAGGTGCTAAACAATACTAGTTTTAAGATTATAAGAAAAAAGATGCGTATCATTAATAAAGTGTACTCGCTTGAAAATACGTGAAAAATTAAAAGGCTTTATAAGTGCCAACTAAAAGTATCGGTTGACGCAAAAATTTGCTTGATAAGACATTAGTATAGGAAGCCAATTTATGTATAATAGTAATGTTGCCAAAACTATTATGCTGTTTTACTATACTTGTTTACAAATCAATAGACTGTACTCTGTAGAAATATATACGTGCATTAATTTCAAAAAAAAGCGTATACAGTAAGTTGTAAGTAGT
The DNA here is from genome assembly GCA_034694785.1 of Agrenia bidenticulata. NCBI lineage: Eukaryota > Metazoa > Arthropoda > Collembola > Entomobryomorpha > Isotomidae > Agrenia > Agrenia bidenticulata. The sequence continues at coordinate 13,665 of JAQFYM010000492.1, read as the reverse complement.
AATAATAAAAACGAAAGTAAGAAAGTCCGGCTTACTTTGCAAAATATTATCTTTTAGAGCCTTGCTTTTTTTTTGTATTTTTGCCATTTTAGTACATTTCGTTCTAAACGATACTAAAAAAACACAAAAATTGCAAATATTGTTTATAAAAAAGTTCTAAACAATTTTTTGCAGCTCAATTACAAAAGCACAAATTAATTACGCTTTAAAAAAAGTGCATATTCGTGTACTTTGCTTTTTCACTATAAAATCCTAAACATAAAAAAAAAAATACATGCTTTAGATGTGAAAATCGCAAGGTATGACTCACCACAAGGGCAAACTAAATGTGTACAGAAAAACGTTACTTTCTCAATGTAAAAAATACGTAGTAAAGATTCGGTTCAGGTTATAACTACTAAAAGCAGTAGTAAAATAGTATAAAAGGACTATAACACTTAGATTAAGCATAATCAAATGTATTAAAGGCTGTATTAAGTGGGCTAAAAAAAATTGAACTGGCTTGTGCTGAATAGAATTAGTTTTTGTAGTAGTTACACTGTGCTGTAAACTTGACATTTTGCCCGTATAAATACGGTTTATTTTACAAAGGGGGCAAAAAAGCTTAATTGTATAAGAATACAAAAAGCGTATGATTACCATTTATGTTCTACGCTTGCCATAAAAACCCGAAATCCGTTTTTTAAAAGAAATACAATTGCTAAATCAACTTATAAATATAAAAACGTAATTAACTTTTTTTCTAGGCACCTTAATTTTTAATTAACTCTATACGGCATGAAATATCAAAAATAATTTATACTTGCTGCAAAAATTAAAAATTTGCATCATATATGTGTAAGTTTTTGCCTTATCATACATTTAGAGAATCATTTGCGGTCTTAAGAAGGTTAAGCTAAGAAGGCGTTGTTTTGTTTATAATTGCAGCAAATATGTTAGAATAAGAATTCAAAAGAAAAATAGATTTTTAACCTATACAAACTTTTTTTGACACAAAAGCAAAGCAAAATACAAAACAATTATTTATTAAACTTGTTTTGTTTGTATGCAAGTTTTTTATTTTGTTTTTTATAGTAAAGATATTTAAATTTTTCTAAAAATAATTTTTGTTTGCCGGTTCCTGTTTAATTTTGTTTTTAATTGGAAACCTAAACAATAATGATTTTTCATTTAAATTTTTACTTTCAAAAGCTCGTAATACAAACAAAAAACATACCTTATACCTGTTCTAGCATTGCAGTTACAAATTCAAATTCCGAAAAAAAAACAATTTTACTGCATCTGATTTTCTATGTTGTGCAAACACTGACATATATTCGCAATTTTTATTACACCATTAGACTAAATTACTTGTTGTAAAGCTTTTTTAATATCACTTTCGCTTTTGTTACGTGTATTATCTAAGTAATATGCAAAAAGTTGTTTTTTGTGGCATGCAGAACGCAAGAAACAAACTAATTGTAGCAAATCAGTCTAGGGTTCGTAACCCCGGGCCCCGGGGTTTTGGTATTTTTTGCAAAAAGCTTACCTTCGGGTATACCCCGGGGTTCCCCGACGCAGAACACATTGTTTTTTTGCCGTTTTTTTTCTCCTATGAATAAGAAAAAATAACAAAGAAAAATTTGACATGCTAATTAAAAGGAATTTTATAAAATACAAAACCAATTTTTTAACCAGTTAGGTATCAACATTAGCCAAATTATAATTAAGCTTTTATATTTTTTGTCAATAACTAGCGTAAGCAATAAATTGTTACGCAAAAATATGTTGCTAGTTATTGTTAAATACATTAATTTGTATAAAATAGAGCCTTTTCAAGTTTTAACATGTTTTTTGTACCGCAAGACATAAATGGAAAACTTAATTTAATTATAAAAAAAATACGATGAAAAAATAAAATGTTAAACACGCCTTTATTTAGTATGAAAAACATGAAGGCGATGGTAATTGAATTTAATTAAAAATAGAAGTAAATGTATACATAGTCATACGAGTTTTCTTTTGTCGAATTTATATACAAAAGACAGACTTAAGCAAATTGCGTAAAATTTTGAGCGCACCTAATAGCAATCTTTTGTTTTGTTAAAGAATTTATAGCAACAATAAGTATGCAATAAAACTAAAAACACACAAAAAATTGTGACGATCACAGTATTTGATTGCATATATGCGCTGTTGTAGAATATAACTGAAGTATTAATAAAAAAATACTTTTTATATAGTGCTAAAATACGTTTCAAGGCAAATAAATGCGTTTTTTTTAGCAAAGTACTGTTTTCGTATTTTTTTTTTTTTTTGGTTTACAAAATTGTAAATAAAAGCAAGTTAACAATAAAACCCCGAAAAATTATGTAAAACATGTGGTATATATGTATAAGATTTACAAATAATTTACCTAACATAGCTTTTTGTGTTCTTTTTTTGCAATGAAAATGTAACAGTTTTTACATGTATCCATAAAAATAGATGCTTAAAAGTAAATATAATTATTGTTTGCAAATAATACTTTAAACGGTTTTAACCTAATACCATTCAATAGTTTCTTAGGTGGCCATAGATTTTTTGCGCTCTATTAAGCTTTTTTCTTTTGTTAGGCAGGTTGGCTTAATCATTTACAGTAAGTAAAGTTTAAAATACTTACAACTTTAACAAAGTTACTTTTTACAATCATATGCGGCAGCTTAAATTTATTTAAAAAGGTAAAAAAGAAAGGTTAGTTATAGAAACATATGTAATACAAATTTGAAAGTGTTCATCTTAAATTAACAAAAATAGATTCGTATTTTTTGTATTTAAACACGAAAAGTATTTACATAAATGTTATTTTCTACAAAAACTTGATTGGAAAGAATCTGTATATTTAAAAAACTAGTTTAAAGGTTGTATCGCCACTTAAATTTGCTACCTACCTACAAAACAATAACCAAAAAAAAAGTGTGTTTGTTATCAATTATTGAATAAAAAAAAAGACTGTACGTTTTATGGTTTATTTCCAGTACAATTACAACTCGCAAGAAATATTTTTTTGTTGTTGTAATACGTTAAATAGCCCATTAAACAGTATTTTCTTTATATAAAGATCTTTCACGTAATTATTTCCACGACTGTTAGACTGTAATAATAATTTAAGAGCTTTTTATTGTCGTAGAAACAAAAAATATATACAAAAGTTATTACCTATAAGGTTGTTATATAAGTATTTATGTTAAAACAGATTAATCCTACAAGAAACAACTAATAAAAAAAAAAAATTATTAACCTTTATAACAGATAAAATACTGTTATAATCGACAATCATTGCCAAACGAAATCTTAGTGTTAAGTTTCTTTGTTAGATTTCTATACTTACCTAGCCTTAAAATCGTTTGCATCCTCAAGCCAATGTAAATAAAAATGTAAAGATGTAAATCCCTTATGAAGTATGTTAAATTAACTCTTTTAGCACATAAAAACTAATGGATTGCTTATAAAAACAAAACTATAAAAATCATGTCTAAAAAACCGCTACCTTAAAAAATTGGGATGAAAGTATAGAGCAGTAAAAACGTTATAAAACTATTTTATTATAAAAATAAACCATATAAACAATGTGGGTTTACTGCAAAAAGTGTTAAGTAAATTTTTTAAAAGCGTTTTTTATGTGTTTATATGCATTTTCCGTTATTAAAACTGCGTCCACATTTTTGAAAAAAAAAACACGCGCCCCGGGTTTTCCCCGTGGCCCCGGGGTTTTACAAAATGCACAAAAAATACCCCGGGTTTTCTTACCGCGGGGTTATACGAACCCTAAATCAGTAAAAAGCTAAGTCTTATCTAAGAGTAAAATCGTTTGCTTTTATTTGAGCCTTATAAAGAATCTAAATATGCAATCATACAAATGACATTGATTTGTTTACTATTTTCTTTTGTTTGTGTTTGAGTTTACTTGCATTACGTGTTTATTTCACTTTGCCGTTGCTTTTTTTATTTTAAACTTGTTTTTTGTCTTGTAAAACTTTTTCAGGATTGATGTATCATTTTTTTAGCAAAAAAAGTTGGCAGGAAGTAATAGTTAAACATATTACCTAAGATATAAAATAAAAGTTTGTAACAGATATTTCTCTGTTTGAAAAAAACAACACAAAAAACAATTTAAAGAAAAATTAAATTAATTTTTTACAAATAAAAACAAGTGTTAAGTTTGCACTAACAGAGCAGTATGCAAAAAACCTACAACAAATATGCTTTTATGCGTATATATTAAATAGATTTAATGACGTATATGAATACATGCTTTACCTAATAGGGTCCTTAAAAGAAAAATCTACATGTGTAAAAACAAAAACTAATGTCATTTGTATACGCTCGAACACTCTAAATTGTGTGCAAAACGTTTACTACTAAACAGGCATTTGCAATACATAATACCTCATATGTTTTTTTATATATTTATGACCGCCATATCATAAAAGTCTGTAAAATAATAAATGTTTTGTTTGTATATAATTTTGTTGTCGTAATGATTAAAAAAAACTGTAGCTCTTTTCTAGTGTTTCTAAGCTTTTTTTTTCATTGTATGCAGTAGTATGCTGTGCTTTATGACGTTCTTCCACGTGGGTTTAGTAGATTAAAAATTGAACATACTGTCTTTTCATTTCAATTTTCTTAATGATCTCCAAGATGTATAAAAATGCAAGGTTTTTAATAAAATGCTGTTTACATACTAGTTTGGTTGCGTATTATGCATATTTTTTGGTTTTTTAAAGTTTAATTCACACAACAATACCAATATATTTTACATTTATTTTTCTTTTGAAGGCTAAAAAAATACAAAAATATAGTTGTATTTACATTGCAAATGGTTTTTTTTTTTTGTTTTGGGTGCTAATTTGTAATACAATTAACAACTAAAAAGAAGAAATGAATCCCTTATACTACATGACAAAAATTACAATACACGCTTAGCGTAACAACAGTAATGGCGCGAAAATGTACACGAACATAAATACATATATTTTATATGCTTTTAGGCAAAAAAAAAACAAATATTTGTAAATGCATTTTTTAATTTCATTTTTTGTGTATAACTATAGGTTATTGAAAAAACTTATAAAAAACCACCAGTATGTATTCCTTTGAAAAAAACTAGCTGAAATTGTAAAATTTAAAACAAAGCATAAAACAAAATTTTATAAATCAAAACTTTACACAGAAAATGTATCAAGGCAAAATAAAATAAATTATAAAGTATTTGCTACCTTGTTTACTATAAAATTTGTGCATGAACTAAAATACTTACTAGATTTGCAAATAATAAACTAGCTTCTTTACCTACGCAATAAATGGTTTGCATGTTATTCCGCTTGAACATTGCATGTTTTGAAAAATATGCTAACAATGTAACGTAAAACATACTATAAGTTGCAGTTTTTTTTGTAAAAAACCACTACTAAATGTATAAAGCAGTATGCAAAACAAGAATATAAAAGTGGCTATTGTGTAAATGTGATACAATGCAAAAGATAGTGTATAATATACAACCCTTTTAAAGTAAATGCTAATTGTAAGCTTTAATCGTCAAAAAAAATCTATAGCTTTTATAGCTACAAACCGTATTTGCTAAGATTTTTTTACTAATAAAATACCAGGACTGTATCTGCAGTAAATAAACCGCCGAAATAGAAGTTAATACAATGTTTTACTTATAAAACGACTAAGCTTAAACCCCACTTAGTATATTACCAAAAGTCAGTTTTAAAGCGTAACAAACGTGCCTTAATACCAACTGCAAATGCGACGAATATACGCGTCAAAGTTCTTGTAAACACAGGTTTTTCTATTTCTTCTGCTGATAACAGTGCTCGCAAAAAATTATTTTTTTTATGCTAAACCCTGCATGTTTTTTTTGCCTGCATTCTTTTTTTTGTAGTAAAGTGTATAAGTCCAAGCAGAGTAGGTTCTTTATCCAAAAACTCTATTGCAGCAATACAAAAATATTTTTATAAATATGCAAATTTTCTTTTAAATAAGTGCGCGGAAGTTCAACGACGGTTGTACAAGCCCAACAACATGTTTTGACTTTGCCTGTATATTAAGGTAAAAGTTTAGTAGTTTAAAGAACATTTTTTAAGAAAAAATTGTTTTAGACATATTCTTGTCGTACAAATTTAACACTGAACCATCTGCTTACGCCGTGGAAGCAAGTAGAGTACATTTTGTCTATGTACGAAAATATTTAATTTTGATTACATAGTCAAGTCCTTTTACAAATACAATTTTTTGAAAGCGACACATTAATTTAAAAGCTACCGTATAATTTTTCATGTTAATGCACATGTGATATTATTTTCACAACTATATTTTTGTAATCTTTTCTACATAAAATTAATCTTTTTTCACAAAGAAAACTGTATGAAAACACTTTCGTTGTAAATTTTTTTTTGAACTAGTAAATCGTAGTAAAAAACGTTGTCTGGGAGACAGCCCATGTTGTGAAAGGCACATTTTAGCTTAATATTTTATTTTTAGAGGTTTTATTGCAATAAATAAACAACTATATTTGTTTAAATCGCATGCTAAAGTGTTTTTAACTATCAATTACCTCTTAATATTGTAAACCTAACACAACAATGCATGACGGTGTATTTTAACAATATAAATATAGGTAAATTTATCGTATGATAATTTTACAATATTTTAAGCCAAAACCATTTTTGAATATTGCAAAAACCATACTTAATGTTTTGCACAGCTATTAGTTTATGCCTTGACACAATTTTACATGTTTGACAGGCCTGTGTCATTTTTTTTATTATTTTAGGGTTTATCTTTTTTTATTATGTGTGTGTAGTAGGGCCTCCATCCCCGGGTACCCAAGTATTTGACAAAATGAAGCAAGTTGTATTACCCTGGGGTTGTTGACGGGTTACCCGACGTTTTCGGGGAGTAATACAATTTGCCGCGTTTTCTATACAGTTTACTATTTTTCTGTTTTAAAATTGTATGTATATCATTATATCGCATAACAAAGATGTTTGTAATACGCAAAATCTCCTAGAAAATCGTACATATACTTTAAATATAGTCAAAAAACTGTATGATTTTGTACAAGATCGGAGATGTCTCGTTCTTCTCTTTTTCGACTGGTTTTTTATTTTTTAGTTGTTGTTTTAATTAGAAAAATTTGTTTCTTGAATTTTTTATGTTTTTTGCAGTGTTAAAAACACTTATTTCATCGTAAAAAGCTACATGCAATAAATACAAAAAAACACGTAAATTTTTACTATTGCTCGCTGCTATGTGTTAACAGTTAATGTTATAAATTGTATAAACTTAGATATTTTTTCTATATGTTATAATTGTTTATAGATAAGCAAAACTATTGTAGAGTATTGTAAATGTTGTGTGGGCAAGTTGTATAGATGTCAGGTAGAATCGACTTTTCAACTATTTTTGCGACAAAAACACCTGTTAGTCTTATATATAAAAAAAGTAAAAACTTGAATTTTTGATATGCAACACAAATTCTGTTTTTTTGTAAAAAAGCTTAAATGTACAAAATTTCCTTTAAGTAGTTACATAATTTAGATACAATATAGTTTTTTGTTGCATTTTTATACTTTTACTGTAATGCAAAAAATGTTAGGTGTATATTGTTAAAAAACAAAAAGTTGCATATGGATGTTATTTAAAATTTCCTTACTAGGAGTTCTCAAAAAAAAAAGCATGCCATTACCATTTTCATATATTTGAATATCGCATATTTTGCGACAATTTTTGTTGTACGTAATCATCTCTTTGTACATAAATAAGCTGCGTATTTTTGCAGAAAAAGCTTTTTTGGGTATATTTTTTGTTACTGCTAACATCTTTTATGGCAAAAATTGTTTACACGGTAAAAAAATATCATACATTGAATATCTGTTCTACAAAAAAAGTATAAACAATTTTTTCTTGTGTTTACCTTTGTACTAAAGAAAGAAACTTTACTCAGTAATATTTTGTGTTCCAAAAAAATAAATGTTTAATATTGAACCCTTTTTTACAATTTTGCAGCACTTTTATATTTTAATTGTATAATTTCGTGTTTTGGATGTTTTCTTATTTGTTGAAGATGCATGAATAAAACTACATTACTATTTACAACATACTTTTTGACATTTTATATACAAAGAAAAAAAACACAATTATTTTCTAAAAGTATAAGAAAAAAACAGAAAACGCGAAAAAAAGAGTGCAAAAAAGTGAAATCATACTTATCTGAATAATTGAGTTATAAAATAATTTAAAATATATCTTGCATGTCTATTTTAGAATTTTTCATAGCATTAAGATGTGTATAGAAAAAATATGTTACAAAAAAACCACGCTTTCATATTAAAAATGACCTACAATTCATAAGTACTGTGATATGTTATTGCTAGAGTAATGCCGAAAAAACTATCTATATTTTATATGTAGAATTAAAATATTTTTTATACATATGATATATAAAATGTTAATTTTTACAACAGAAACAGCTTTTTTTCGTCTGTTAGGCAATGTTTGAAAATTTTTCCGACCATATATTATTTTGGTGTTTTTAGCTTTATTGCTTTTTGATTGTTGTACAGCCGCATATAACGCAAAAAAAATTGTGAAATAAAATTTTCAAATTTTCATGCTTTAATATGATAGTATTTTTAAAATATAATTGTTTTTAACAACATAATAATTTATATATATCCCCAGGTATATCCCCGGGTACCCGGGTATTTAGTTTTATGACTTTGTGAACCCCCGGGATAAACAGTCCCCTGGGAGTGGAGGCCCTAGTGTGTAGTGAAAAAAACTTTTTTAAATCTATGTTTTTGAAATGAATCACTATCCCTTTGTTTAAGCATTTATTGTTCTGGTGAATGGTTTTTTATTATGCGTCAAAATCGTTTTTTTAAAGATTTTTTACTTCTTATTACTTTTTTTAAAAAAATTTAACCACGCTAAAAATAGCAAAATGATAAAAAAAAATAACCATCATAAAGTATAATAAATAAGGTTATAATGCTACCGCAACATAAAATTATTATTTTAGTAAGAAACCGAGATTATATAAAGAAATAAACTTTCTACATAAAAAACCTGGTTCGCTTTAAGATTTTGTATCCTGATATGGTGCGTTGAACAATAAGAATATTGCCACTGCTATGTTGGGAGCAAGATAAATATATTGTGAAGTAAGTTTTTTTTTGTCAACTTTTAAAAAAAGCTTGTTGTAAAATCAAATATTTACTTTAACGAAAAATCAAAAGCAGACTTCGAATAAGCAAAAAAATTGCATAAAATAAAAGTTACAATGAAAATATAACAAAAGCAACAATAAGCATGCGACAAGACGGCTTAAAATCTTGTTTTAAAAAGCCGAAGTATTGCATTTTAAAGTAAAAATTGCATATTGTATTTGTTAATGTCATGAATATTAAGTTAAATTTTTAAAACTCACAAGTATTTAAACTTTCTTAACAAATGCAGACTTAAAAGATTAATATATATTTCCGCATATTTTTTCATACTTGGTTTTTTGTTTTTGGATTTGTTCGTAAGATAAGACCATTATATAGCTTTTTTCTAAGTTAATAACAAAATAATGTTTTTTTTGCTAAAAAAAACATTTTTATTTTTTTTTTTACAGCCCTAAGCAAACTCTAACTCGCTTTTAATTTAGCAAATAAAAAAAAGCCTATTTTTGTTCGTTTCGAAATACAAAAGAAAATTTAATATACGTAAAATATTTTTTTTTTTTTCCTGCTGAATCATGGAGAGCAACAACAGAGCTCTTAAATACAGAATTTTAATAAAAACAAGTTTCGTGTCGACAAGGGTTGCAAAAAAAGTAATAAAATCGTAGTAGCATTTGAAAAAGATAATTAACTTAGTAGCGGAAAAAATTTTATATACAAATGAAATACTTAATTAAGGTTAACGGCAGATCAAAGTGTAAATAATTTTATTTTGTGCAGTGCAATACTAAGTGATTACAAATCAAAGTGCTGCTTATCATTGATCTATTTAAATTAACCTAGAGGACAAAAATTCTATAGCAAAAAAAAAAAAACTTTAAGTATTTTTTTATCATAAATAAGCGGATATACTTATAAAACGAGCTCTTTATAAAATTAAAACTACAAATACAGCAGAAATTTTAATAAACTAGTTGCTAGTTGATTGTGTGCAAAAAATTATAAAAAATGTAAATATCCGTAAAAAATGCGAAAACCTATAAAACACAATATTTTTGACCATTATGGCATAACATCTTTCATTTCTGGAGGCGTTGCTCTACAAAGAAACAAAAAAAACGCTGGTATTTTAGATACATAATAGTAAAACATAATTAGTACAAAAAAAAAATTCTTTGGACCTTTATTAGTACCAAAATTCCCTTTTAATTAGTAGGGGAGATATTTTGTATACTTTATTATGGTTTATGCTATGATGTTATTTATCTATTAATCTTCTGATTTTTTTGTATTTTTGTGTACAAAATAATGCATGTGGTCTATTTTCTATGCTGAATTAATGTTTAAAGATGTTTTTATACGGATATTGTATATATATGTCAAAAAACATTTTTTTTTTGTGTTGGTTAAATTAAAGGAGTTTAATTAATGCCAAAAAAAACCTGTATTTAAAAAGTAAAACTTTATCGTAAAATTTGCATAAAATGTTTTTATTTTTTTATTTTTGCTTTTTTTTCTGTTAAATAATTTTTTTGCGCTTTTTCGTTTTTACCTGTTTTAATGACACAACATAGATTTGGCTATGTTTTAAACTTCGTAAAGTAGATTAACAATATATGAATGTAGAAAACCTGTCTAAATAAAGGTTTAAAAATATTGATTAAAGTCAATACTGAAATCGCAGTTATAAAATTTTTTAACGGAAAAACTTTAGTTTTTGATAAGTAACCAAAAAGTTCAATTGCAAGCAAGTAATTAATTATGCACAAAATGAAAACAGTTTTAGACTTTTACGGGTCAAATACTATTTGCATTGAATAAGAAGTAAGGTGATATAGTTAATTTTATTACCCTTACAAATATTCACAAAGGTATCACTTTTTTTAGGTAATGCATGTGCCTACAGTAGCACTTTTGTATTACAGATAAAATCGAAAGCTGAAAAGTGCTCATTTAAAGCATAAAAAATTATAAAAGAAAAAAGTGAAAAAGAACTAGAATTAAAAGATAACAAAATGCAAATGTTAATTTAGTAGTTAAAATATATTTTTGCTGTGAAAATACAAAACGAACATATTAATTATGATAAAGATTTTGAAGAAAAAAGAATTTTGAATAAGTATCTTTTTATAATGAAATAATTCATTTTTTTATTATAATTATTAAATGCTCTTATTTTTATATCTTTTGGCTATTATATGTTGTTTAAAAAATATGTAATAAAATACAATAAAAAAATATTTTTTACCAACACAGAAACATGTAAGAGAGGTACCTAAAAAACTTTTGTATTAATAAAAACTATTACATTGACTTGTGTAGGTAGTTTCGTTTTTATCATGGGTTTTTCCTAAAAGTTTTTTTTTATTAATTGTTTTTGTTCTTGTTTTTTATATAAATGTAGATGTATGTAAAATAAAATCCGTGCGTTGACGTTATTATTTACTAAAATAATACGTTGTGATAACTTGTCATACTCGCTATAACTAGAAAGCAGTAAATTTTTTCTTTTTTTGCATACAAACAGACAATAAAAAAATAGCTTTTTTTATACATTTAAAGCGCAGTTTTATGCCGAAATGTGTTTTTTTACTATATTTTAAGGTATTAGGTAATTTAAACTACAAAAAAAATTGATTTTTGTCATATTCTTGCACCATATAAAACATTAAACGTACGATTTTTTTTTGGATATAATAAAACTACAACGCCTACAAATGCAGCTTGTGTCAAAAAATGTATACAATCGCTGCTTTTTGCAATATTTAATGCATGTTTAGTTTACCTTAAATAAAAATAAAACAAAATTTAAGGCAAATAATACAGTTTACCATTCATATTTAATACTTTACCCCGTGTGGGTTTTCTTTTTTTTTATTTTAAATATACATATTGTTTTTTCCAAACTTTTAAAATAACGTTATAACATTTTAAAAAATATTATGACTTTTAGTTAATTTTATTATTTTTATTAATTTTACCGGTAAAAATTTTTATGAATTATCTATTTTAATGACTGATCACAGCACAAGATGGCTTTTAATTCTATGGGAACTACATGGATGACATAGTGTATTGTATATATTGCAATATGGTTAAAGTTTTTTAATCTCAATACCCGCACAGGTAAATTTTGTAATTTTATAAACTAAAATATGACTTACAATCTTTTTTTTAGTTCTAGAGAATTATATATACAGGTAGTACTACTGTAAAATATGAAAACTTCTGCACGGCATGCAACAGAGTAAAACTGAACGAAGATAGTTTTGGGTAATTTTTGTTGTTTATAGTGGTTCCAAGCTTTTAGCGTTGATTTTTGCGAGTACTGAGGGGGGAAGGGGTGGAGTACAATTCTTTAAAAAAGACAAATTTTTATTGCTTCTAAACTGTATATATTTAGAAATCATGCTTTTTTAAAGATAGCAGAAGCTTTCTTAGAAGATAATTAAGCAGTGCACGTTTTTTTATACAATAAATTTATTTTAGTTTTCTGTATCTTTTTTACCATCGTTTTATTAGAAAAAAATATCAAAACGTTTTTTCCATACTTTGTTTTTTTTTGATATTACATCTTGCGTATTGCAGTATAATACCAAAAATTGCAAGCTTTTAAATCTAATTTTATTAGATAACTGTCTTTTATAAAGTCTATCTATAAAGTACTTTTACTATTTTCAGTAATTGCGTTTGTATAGTGGCTCTGCAGACTACCGCAAATTTTGCGCCTTTTAAACTTTTTTTCGTAGTGCTTGCAGCATTTATTGTTTTTTTAACAACAAAAAAAATTAAATAAAATTGTAATTGTAATATTTACAGACAGGAAACTATACTGTAGCAGACGGGTATACTTTAATTTTGCAATAATAAAGGAAACATGAAAATCTTGTTTTTTTTTTTTTTAATATATATAAATGAAATATTTAAACTTTCAGATTTTTTATTTGTCAAAACAAAATCATTTAATATATAAAAATATTTTAAAAAATGTTTTTGTTGCAAAAAACACAGCCTAACCCTGGTAAAAAATTTTTGCCATGCCTTATACTACCACCCCTGTCACGTCAAATAGTGTCCCCCATAAAAACGTGTCCGGCCGGACACTATTTGACGACAAAAAGTGTCCGGTCGGATAAAATCTGACGTCAAAAAGTGTCCGGCCGGACACTTTTTGACAGTCAAATACTGTCTTCCTTGTCAAGTAGTGTCCCCCCTATAAATATGGGTGATTAAAACTCTTTCATACTGATTGTTTTATAGTGAGACAGATAAAAATCATTTTATCTGTTTCCATCAATACAAATCAAGTTTTATTTCTCCTTTACAATCTAACACGAAACAATTGGATTTGCTTTATAAAAATGAATATTTTCTAAGCAAAATTAATTATAGAAAAAGCACTATAAAAATAATACATAATACATAATCAGGGATTTTAGGAATTAATCCGATAATTTGCACATTTTTTACT